>ML256756.1:1194-53776 GCA_005239495.1 Nicotiana undulata
TTCACTCGCCACCAGAGCTTAGCATCACCCTGAAGATACATGGCAGCAGTTGCTACCTTCTTAGCTTCTTCTAGGCCTCACACGGCATCAAAATACTGCTCGATGTCGAAAATAAAATTTTCCACTTCTTTGGCATTCCTAGCCCCACTGTATGACTTTGGCTCAGGAATTTTCAGCTTCTGTGCCAAGGGAGCGGGGTTCACAGCGCCCTCGATTTGATTTCCACTACCTCAAAGCAAGTCTTGTAGAGCAGCATTGACAACGTTGAGCTGGTTTGTCAAGTTGTCGATAGTTTGCTACATGGCAGTCATCCTGTCTGTCGATTGTGCCCTGTGGGCTAAATTCTCGGCGCGCTCCTGTTGGAGGCCCTCGAATTTATCAAAAATTTNTCGGCCTGGGCCATCCTGCGGTCAAGGTCGTCCAACCTTTCCAGTAGGTTGGTTTTCAGTTCCGGCACCGTATCTACAATGGGTCGTAGTACGTCAACCGTCTCCTCAAGGGCCGCAATGCGGTCCCCATGATTCACCATGGTCAGAAATGGGATATATGTGACAGGTGTGTACATGGGATATATGTGGTATTTTTCCGGTTCAGACGTTTTGATTTATTCCATATATTTAACTGAATTTGTTATAACATTTTACATCTGTCATTGTCATATTTACTCCCCCATACTCTAATTGCCGTTGTTAGCATCTGTTTTATCTTTTCTTTTGTAATTGCTATTATATGCTTTATTTGAAGTTGTTATCTCTCTTATTTTCTTGTTACCTCTATTATTGTTGAATTACTCTTACTTGAAGTTGTCAATTCGTGAAAATATCTTCTAGTTAGGTTATTGATGTTGATGTTGTGGAAGTTATTATCATATTGAGGTTGAATTTGTTGATTGTTGAGATATCTTTCCTTGTTGAGTATTTCTCTTCCATTGTTTATCATTCAGATTCTTGTTCACGTTGTGGTCGAGTCGTGGGCTATATGTTGTGGTAACATTAGTATTGTTGGTTTCGCCAAGTTGTGGCATATGGAAACTTGTGGTGCGAGTTGTTATTGTTTTGTGTTATTGAATATGCATTCGGTGGTATAAGGATAGGGGTTGATACGCATGCGGTGTGAGGTAAGGTGGAATTTATACGTGTGTTGCTAGTAAAGGAATTACTTGAAGCCACACGGTGAGATAAGGGGGCTAAAATGTGTGTAGCTATTTAAAAATAAATTAAAAATAAATTCGAGGCTCACGAGGTGAATATGAGGCGCGGTACCTCGGTTGTGATTTGTAAGGCCCCGTAAAACTTTTTCTAAAACCTGGGGTTTCGAGGTGTCGGTGTAGGTGTATGTGTTAATGATAGTAGAGATTCCTCCGTGAAAGTGCTATAGCGAAACCAACAGGTTGATGAGGCCCCCTGGGAGGCCGAGGAATAAATGAAAAAGAAGTACCCTCATTTATTTGAATAACTATGTAATAGTTTCTAAGAAATTACTTCCTAGGAACTATGTATCACTTTTACGGTTTATGCTCATGGTGTTTCCTTTATAGTAATATATTGCTTATGAGTCCACGGTTGGTATTGTTTGATATTGGGTTGAACAATGCGCTGGGGAGTTGAAGGAAAATGTTTGGCAGAAAAAGGCATTTATGCGGCCCATTATGCAACCGCTGAATGGTCGCAGAGTGAGGCAGTTAATTGGGAAACTTTTGGATTCGCGGCCAATTATGCGACCGTAAAACAATTACGCAGACCGCAAACCGATCGCAAAACAGGTTTGCGGCATAATGGCCACAGAGAGGGGCAGACCAGCCCAGTTCCAGAGAGCCATTTTGCGGCCCAGTTCGCGGACCACAAAAGCATTATGCGGTCACATATGCAACCACAGATCCTTTTTCGGAGCTTCATTTTGGGGTTTTATAACGCGGCTCCCTTCTCATAAAACACTATTAGGGGTCATTTTAGAAATATAAAACTACATTTTAGAGAGAAGGGAAGGTGTTCTAGAGTTAGAAGAGGAATGATAAGCCATTGTCATCAATCTTTGGCCAAACCTTGAAGATTTATCTAGAGTAAATCACAAGGTCTTCAACCAAAAGGTAAGGTTCTACACCCTAGCCCTTAATTTTGCAATTTAACTAGAAATAGGTAGTTATGGGAGTGCTTGTTTTGCATGCATGTGTTATCAAGGGGTGTGAGGAAGTTATTGAGCTAAAACTGGTAAAAAATGGGTTGTGGGATGATAAAATCCTCCATAAAAGGACCTTGAAACCTTAATATACACCTAGTGTTTGATAAAATGGTCAGATGAGCTAGAATCATGATCATCCTCCTACTTTTGGTTTAATTTGCCATTTTTCTAAAATAGATCGATGTTGCTAAGAGTTCGGAACATTTTAGAGTCCAAGGAAGCTCAAGTGAGGTATGATGGCTAAACTCTTTTTTAAGAACTGAACCCCACATTACCCTTGTAAATTTCAAGATGTTTATCATAAGTCGATTATTCTGAATAAGCTTTGTGACAAAGTAGATGTTTGATATATGTTCGAATGCTCTTATTGTGCTTTGTTATGGATTAAGGACGTGTTCCAAACTATGGATTGTGTATCTACATGTTATAATTCCAAGTCTTATCAAATATTAAAATTGTTATCCAAGGGGAGGTTCCTTGGTGCATGCTATTTGCCGATGATATAGTGTTGATTGACGAGACGCGTAGCGGAGTTAACGCGAGGTTGGAGGTTTGGAGACAGATCTTGAAGTCTAAAGGTTTCAAACTGAGTAGAACCAAGACAAAATATTTGGAGTGCAAATTCGGTGAGACCCATGATGCAGACATAGAGGTTAAGCTTGATGCTCAAGTTATCCCAAAGAGAATGAGTTTTAAGTATCTCGGGTCTATTATCCAAGGTAATAGGGAGATTGAAGAAGATGTCACACATCACATCGGAGCGGGGTGGATGACGTAGAGGCTTGCTTCCGGTGTTCTATGTGATAAAAAGGTATCGTTAGGACTTAAGGGTAAGTTTTATCGAGTGGTAGTTCGACCTGCTATGTTGTATGGGGCTGAGTGTTGGCCAGTCAAGAACTCCCACGTGTAGAAGATAAGAGTAGCAGAGATGAGGATGTTGAGATGGATGTGTGGGTGTACCAGGCAAGATAGAATTAAGAATGAAGTTATCCGGGATAGAGTGGGAGTAGCCTCCGTGGAGGACAAGATGCGGGAGTCGTGACTGAGATTGTTCGGACATGTTAGGAGAAGAAGCATTGATGCCCCTGTCAGGAGGTGTGAGAGGTTGGCCACAGAGAGTTTGAGAAGGGGTCGAGGTAGCCCTAAGAAGTACTGGGGAGAAGTGATTAGGCAGGACATGGCGCTGCTTCAGCTCACTGAGGACATGACACTTGATAGAAGGGTGTGGAGGTCGAGGATTAAGGTAGAGGGTTAGTAGGTAGTTTATAGTGCTCAATGATAGGCTTAGTAGCATGCATCTCCCTTCATATTCTTTGATTTTTATTATGGTATGTGGTTTTGTTCGCCTCAAGTATTGTATTTCGTATTGCTATTATTGGATATTGTTTATCTTTTTTCTTCCATCTTTCTTTTTTCATCTTTCTTCCTTCCTTGCTTCCTTCTTCTTCTACTTAACCTTCCCGAGCCGAGGGTCTATTGGAAAGAGCCTCTCTACCTGCATTATGTAGGGGTAAGGTTTGCGTACAGACTACCCTCCCCAGACCCTACATGTTGGGATCAAACTAGGTTTGTTGTTTTTTGCCAAATTGTGTAGAGATTGTAATTGTTGTTATTGTTACACCTCCACCCGCACATATTGTGGTGAGGCGGCAGGGCTGCTTTGTGTAGTTATTGGTATACTTGTCACACCTCCACCCGCACATATTGTGGTGAGGCGACAGGGCTGCTTTGTGTAGTTATTGGTATACTTGTCACACCTCCACCCGCACATATTGTGGTGAGGCGGCATGGCTGCTTTTTGTAGGCATCGGTATTGTTGTTACACCTCCTCCCGCACATATTGGGGTGAGGCGGCAGGGCCACTTAGTGTGGGTGTTGGAAATGTTGTTTCACTTGCATGCGCATACATTGGGTTGATGCGGCGGGGCCGCTTTGTGTAAAGATTGTTATGGAGGTTATCGTCTTAAAATTGATTAGTGTTATTGGCAGCTCTTGATAATTCTTCTTTGGCTTTAACGACTCTCTATGCTATTCTATTATCACCCCGATTCATCATATTTATGTTGTATTTCCAAGTTCATGATTAGGTGTTTGGTTTTCATACTAGTACTATTCGGCATGTACTAATATCCCTTTTTTTGGAGGCACTGCATCTTTAATGGATACAGGTGGTTCCACGACGGAGGATACTTACTAGTGATAGCGGTACTCAATCTTCCCAGTTGACTTGGTGAGACCAACCTCATTCCGGGGTTGTGCATCTTTTGTTCATGTGTATTATAATTTTTCGAGGTATAGCCGGAGCCTTGTTGTCGGGACTATCACTGTATTCTTTTGTATCTATTAGAGGCTCCGTAGGGATAGTGTTGGTGGTATGTTGGTGTAGGGAAAGTCAAACTAGTAATGTTGTAATTGTATCACACGTTCCACATTAAACTATGAAAAAGTATGTATTTTAGAAATTTATAAATAATGTAACTGATGATAATGAATTGGTGTTGTTGTTTACTTGATCCTCCTCCCTGCATAATTAATGAATTGGATTTTATTGTTATTCATGAGTAAGTTTGGGTAGAAGGTATTGTACAGGCTTTCTCGGTCGGGTTATCTCGGTTGAGCGCCGGTCGCGCTCCCCGAGTTTTGGGCATGACAAACTTGGTATCAGAGTATAATGTTTTAAAGTGTCCTAGGATGTCTCGGAGCCGTTCCTAGTAGAGTCCTTCTTATCAGTGCGTTGTCGACCACATCTATAATTAGGAGGATACTTTGACATTTAGGAATAATACCCTTCTTTGATGTTCTTGATCATGCGATAAAGATGATTTTAAGATTATTCCCCCTTTAACTCGTGCATTGCTCTAAGTTTAAGTAAATTGCTCCTAAGAAGAGGGCAAGAACTGCACAAGGAGGAGATGTTACCCCCAGAGTGGCAAGGAATTTTATCATTGATTATGTGGGTGAACACCCGTGGGGTGAGGATATTCCCCAAGTTACTACATCGCGTGGTTCTACTATTCCTGCTCAAACTGCACTAGTTCCTACACCTAACGAGGGTGCGACGATGCCTCCAACTGATATTCCGGTTCCACCCCCAGCCCCAGCTTCCAATCTCGGTGTTTCTGATGAGGTTCTTAGGGGGGCCATACAGATGTTGGCTCAGATAGTGGCTTCCCAGGCCCTGAGGTCGAATATTGCCCCCACGAGTTCTAGTCAACAAGGGGACTCCATTGGTTCCAAGGTTAACAGGTTTCTTCGGTTGGATCCTCTGGTGTTCATGGGTACTGATCCCGAGGAGGATCCCTATGATTTCATCAATGAGATGCACAAGACCCTTAGAGTTATGCGTGCTACTAAGACAGAAGGAGTGGAGTTGGCCTCCTACTACCTGAAGGGGTTGGCCTATTCTTGGTTTGAGATGTGGGAGAACTCCCGTGAGGAGGGGAGACCTCCGACAAGGTGGAGTGAGTTTGCCAACGCTTTCATGGATCATTTCTTTCATGTTGGTGATTTTGGACTTAGGCGTATGTCTGTATTTGGATTTGGAGGTTCCTTGGTTGTTTTGGTTTAAATTGGCGAAAGTTGGAAAGTTAAAGATTTGGAAGGTTCATAGGTTTGACCAAGAGTTGACCTTATTGATATTGGGTTTTGATATTGTTTTCGGGAGTTGGAATAGGTCTATTGTGTAATTTGGGACTTGCAAGCAAAATTTGAGGTCATTTCGGGTTATTTAGGGTAAGTTTGAATTTGAAAATTTGGATTAACTCTGTAGGCTTGAATTGAGGTGTGATTCGTGGTTTTTGATGTTTTTTTGTGTGGTTTGTGGCCTCGAGTAGTTTCGTGTTATATATTGGGATTGGTTTGTGTGATTGGAAGGGGTCCCGGGGGCCTTATGTGTGTTTTGGATGGGCTTCGGACTATTTCACCATGTTTTGGACTACTGTTGGCTGATGTCTAGTTTCCTTCTTCACGATCGCGACAAGGTAGTCGCATTCACGAAAGGTTGGAGTGGGTCGCGCAGTAGCCCTTCTATGCGTTCACGGTGGGGGTTTCGCATTCGCAACGCAGCTAGAAGCTAGGAGGGAGTTGGGCTACATGTTTGCGAGGTCCAAGACGCATTCGCGTAGGGTGTGATGTGATCTTCATCGCGTTCGCGATGGTGTGAGCATGGATGCCAAGCTATTTTTGGGGCTGGTGAATTTTTCCCTTCGCGATCACGGTGTGGATCTTGCGATTGCGATGCATATGCTTGGGAAGAGACTTAAATATTTCACTTCGACGGTTTTGGTTATTTTATCACATCTTGAGATATAGAACTTAGATTTGGGCGATTTTGGAGGGGATTTTCACGATTTGGATTGGGATTCGAGCCGTCAGGAGCTTGATTCACGTGGAAGGGATTATTAGAGTGCTGATTTGATTTGTTTAAGGTAAGTATCTTGCTTAACCTTTTGCTTGGAGAACCCCATAGGACTTGGCCGTAATTGCCTATTTGTGTTATGTGGAATGCGACGGGTACACGAGGTGCCGAGCGTGTACATGCTATCTATGGATTGTCACCTTAATGGACCTTAGGCTATTAATATGCCTTAATTTGAGGATGTATTGCTTATGAACCATGCTTAATCATTTTGTGACTACGTGAGCATGATCACTATACTTGCTTTTAGCTCTAGAAATGCTTTAATTGTTAAATTACCCATCCGCACTTTATTATTTTCACTTGTTATTTTGTACTTGTTAATATACTATGAACTTATATCCTTTATAATAGTTTTTCCATTATTGTTTTTGATTTTGTGGCACATGAGGACACATTCAACGAATTGTTTGGGAATTAGCACGAGGTTTTTGTCGTGCGAGTGTGATTGGTATTGTGTCACAAGGTCATACCCATGCGGGCACGAGGTTTATTTTGTGCGAGTGTGTTGATATTGGCACGAGGTCTTTTCTGTACGAGTATGAGTTATGTTTTCACAAGGTCTTTGCCTTGCGAGTGTGATTGGTACCACGAGGTCTTTGTCGTGCAAGTGAGGCTAACAATGTGGGTGTGAGGTCTCATTGGTGTGAATTTCTATTTTAATGACTTGTTGTTGAAGTTGAGTTCTTTTCCTTATTTTTAACTATTATCACTTGTTCCGATGATATTATTGTTGTTGTTTCTGTTATCATATCTGTTGCCAGACTTTTGATTTATTGCACAGGTTATTTTGACTAATGAGTATCACGTGACTTGAATCTCGTCACTATTTCACCGAGGTTAGTATAGATACTTACTGGGTACCGACCGTGGTGTACTCATACTACACTTGCACACATTTTTGTGCAGATCAAGGTGTTGGAGGTAGTGGATCTAGTCAGTGAGAGCTTCACAGATCGTGAGGATTTGATGTTGCTACATTGACCATCGCAATCCTTTGAAGTCCTTTACTTTTTATTTATACTGTCATTTTGTTATCCGAACAGTGTGGTGTATTTGTGTATTCTTATGTATTCAGCTAGAGCTCGTGACTCTCTACCACTTAGTTATGGGGATTTTTGTTGAGTATTGCAGCTTCTGCTTGTATTACTTCTATTTCCGCAATTATGTTAAACTTTGTTTCGTTATATATTATCTTTATTGTTTTAAATAATGATATGTGATCTGCTTACCTAGTTTTAGAAATTAAGTTCCATCACAACCACTGTGGCTGGATTTGGGTCGTGACAAGATCTATTAGATTAAGACTACAAAATAGTCATAGGATAAATATTCTCATACTTGTAAACCTGCTACAAGAAAGCAGTTATGAAAATATTGTATATGAATATTTGTTTAAAATTTCAAACAAAACTTCTTCAAATTACTTCAATTTCATATTTTTACACCAACATGAAGATGAGATGGCATCTTCATCAGTGTCGATTGCATAAAAGGGCCATCTTTTATAAGAAAGACGGTGTGTATTTAGTCACAGAATATTAAAGCATTCATTATAATTAGATAATGCGGAAAAAGGCTTGCAAATTAAAGAGCAAAAGCATATATAAAACTTGCTGAAAATCAACATTGATGTTGATAAAAGTTTCCAAAAAACAAAACAAATATCAGAAAACATCTAAGATAACTGTCGAGAAAGAAAACTAAGGAGCATCTTGGGAATGAGCGGAATGATCAACTGGGGGACTTGAACACGAAGGCTAACGATCAACAGGATCAGCCTCCGAACCGTTTTTACTTAAATCACCCTTGGAGATTTCATCCTCGAGAGTAGAAAAACTTTGACGTTGTTTCGTAGCCTCAATTGCTTCTTTAGCCCTGAAAATCTCAGCTTCGAGATCAAAGCCTTCTTGGCTAGCCTCAGCCATAGTTTCAAGACGAGTGTTCATGAAAGCCCAACTCACTTCTAGAGTTAGTTTGTCCTCGAGAGACACGTTGTCTTTCTCTACTTGTTCAATTTCAGCCCTCAGCTCTTCTTTTTCAGCTTCAGCAGCATCATATGAAACCTCCAAAGGTCCCAATGTAGTTTCAGGGAATTTAAATCTGTTGGGGGAGGCACGAAGATCTTCTTGATCTTGGGTCAATGCTTGAACCAGATCACCCGCCTACACAAATTTTGCATTCAGAAGTTCTTTCAAACTTCGAATCTCCTCAGTAACCCTTGAATGTTGCTCCGCAAAAGTGGCCTCCATCCTTGATTTTTCCTTTTCTACTTGATTATATAATGCTCTAAAGTATCTTTTTCTCCGCCAAGATATCCTTATCTAGTTGGAGGCTCTCATATTTCTCTTTTCAGTTGTTAGCTTTCGTGCCTAACTCTGCAACTTGTTGCCAGTCCAAGCCAATCTCCTCATCATCTCTGTACCTGTTAAGTCGATATGTAAAAAGGAGAGGAGAAAGGTATTATAAACCTAAAGAAGGAAGAAATGAAAGAACTAAGATAGAGAATTGAAACCTTGAGATCTATGTGAATCACATTATTTATCAGAGTAATGGTGGAGTGGGTGTCAAGTTCTTTTCCTCTCAAGAGGGACAATTAAAGACTTCAGCAACTTGATATCCTCGGGGACTTCGATCATAACTTGTTTCATAATGCCCCCGGTGGAAGGAGCAACTTCATCTTGAGGGACATCCACGGGAGAAGTAGTAGGAGCAACGGGACTCATAGGAAGAGTAATAGGTGGCTCTTCAGAAACGAAGCAAAATTCTTCCTCTTCGCCCTCAAATCCTTGAGCAACGAGTCTTTCAACAGGCCTTGAAGGAGGGTTAAAAGCAGGCTCATCATCTTCTTCCTCCGAATTTCCACAGGGACATCTTCAGGCTCATCAACCAAGTGCAAAAGCACAGAGTCTGAAGGCTGAATTTGAGGGATGCTGGATTTATCTTCCAAAATGACTTGCCTCCTAACTCGAGGCCTCTTCACTAAGGAACCTTCTTCTTGTTCCTCATCATTAAAATCAAGGGGTTCTTTATTCTTCCTCTTCGAAGAGGGACAAACTCCCCAAATTGCAAATCGTGAAAATAGAAAAGAATGTCAAAATAAGCATACAATATTCACGGTAAACTAAATTAACATACCTTGGGTTTTGAATTTTCACCCAAATTACTAAGAAAGAAATTTCCAAGTTCTTTGCTCCATAGGAGCAGTGGATAACATATTTTCTACCCAATCACAAAAGTAAGGACACTAAAGACTTCCATGATTGCCAGAAAAGAAGAAAAGAAGAAAATACGAGCGAGAAGGTTAATGTTCTAAGAATGATAAAATGGTAGAATGAAAAAATAAAGGAACACACTTACGTGCAAAATTCCACTTTTCGGGAAAAGTCATATTCTCTTCTCCTACCAAAGCATGAGTTGGGCCAGCAACGAACCGAACATACCAACCTTGGCCACGATCATCTTCTGGACCAACCAGGACGCGCTTACTCTTGGCGTCAAGTGTGAAAACACCTGCGCAAAAGAGTTTCAGGAAATATATATGGAGGAGATGTTGAAAAGTTAAAGGGGATGAAACTAAGCCTGAAAAGTAACGAAGTCATGCTACCGCCCTCCACATTATCGGGCCTATCTGCCCGAAGCAAACATCAAAAAAGCGATAGGTTGTTATTTGGTCATCAACGCTAGGGACTGCGATAGGGAAATAAGGTTTCCAATATAATTCTCAACGTACTAGATGAAGAAGACTATACTTAATGAGGGAAGGATAGAGGTCAACAGGGTTAAGTGCTGTTGTGGAGGAAACTTCATTATTCCATGCCTCACAATCAGAAATAAAAGAAAATAGGGAACAATATCTGAAACTAAAGGTTCAGGTAGTGGTTCATTTTGATCCTTGGCTTTGGAAGAATATTTAGGAGTGGTTGTGGATTTAGCTTTAGAGGAAGAAGAAGGTTTCTAAGAATTCTTCTTAGAAAAAGAAGTGCTCCAACTCGATATAAAACCTAGGATATGAAGCCTACCACCTCTGTTCCTATTTCTAACCGGAGCCATAGTAGAAGGGATTTCATCCACTATAGTAGCGCGATGAGGATCAGAGGATGAAGAAGGGCTTGAATATTGGGAAGCCGTTTTAAGTAAATATAGAAGCACGAAGAGAAAGAGAGAGTTGCAAAGAGGATTCAATAAAAACGAAAGAGAGTAGAAGAAGGTTTGGCTGGCGCATGATGCGGGCCGACCCTACTTGGTATAAATACATGGAAGAATGTTATTTTTTGGACTTTTGACACACTTTCGACATTAGGATGCTAAGGAGGAGTTGGAAGAACACAAGCACAAGGATGTCATCATTTATTCCCCACTCAAGACCCGAGTTTAGATCTAATTTTTGTTTTCCTATACTTTAATTATATTTGTGATGAATTTCTCCATGTCTATGGAGTAGTTCTCTCTAGGGTTTGATGGATTTGTTGTATTTATGATTGTTTATGGATTATAACTCTAATTATATGTATTGAATCATTTTGAAAGATTTAATTGTTGCATCTATACTCACTAGTTCATGTAATTGAGAGAGGCAAAACTTGTGATATTCTTGCATTATATTGTTGGTGAATTCATTGATTCTTCTAAGTAATCTAAAGAGGCTAGTTGAATCATTGATTAAATCTAGTTATAAGAGTAATCAAAAGAGGTTTTCCTAAATACCAATCGACTAAGCATACTTGCATATCTTCACGTGCTTAAAATTGGTTCATCTCATGAGGTTAAGACTTAATCGAGAGAGTAGTTTTTGTGGAACGTTTGAACTAATTGAGTGAATTTGAGAGACTAACTTGAACATTAGAAGTGAATATCTAGAGTTATATCCAGAACAAAAATCTTGCACCTATTCTATCAAAACTCTATCTTCTCCCACTAAAAATCTTATTTGATTAGTCCTTGTCTCGAGAGTCACTAGTCAATAGATTTAGATTCGTAGTTAGTTTTAGTTAGTCATCATATAAATCTCAATTGTTGATCCTTCTTAATAGCAATCAAGATAGAAACTACGAGAATACTATTTAAATCCATCCTTGTGGATACGATATTATACTATCCTATCTTTGAGCGAGCATAATTTAAGTGTGTGTTTTGCGCTTGTCACTGGTCCAATTCTTTCCAAGGGATGGTAACCTCTAATTACACGTACTTTCCTTGAATGTGAATCCGACCTTTCGTTAGACACAAGGTTTAAAATGGCCTTTAGATGGCCTCCGATTTGCATCGAGGTCAATTTTTGACCTCTCTAGTTTGCAATCACAATTTCAAACTTTGAAAGACACTAGGGAACCTAACTGATCGTCTGTAAGTCTAATATTAGATTCATAGCGGTTATGGAAACCAACTCATGTGGTTTCTCGAAATCCCAACAAGCTTTCCTTCAACTTCCTTGGGCATCAGAGCTTAAAGGATTAAGGCCCTTGGTAAATGCTTCCACTACCCATTCATTTGGTACTTCCGGTAACATCAATCTCTCATTTTGGAACCCGATCACGAGATGTCGAAGTAACTCTAGCTCTCCTTGAGCTATTATGAAAATATCTATTTTTCGAGCTTGAACTTTCTTTGCTCCAGTATGAGCAATGATGAAAGATTATGCAAACATTTCAAATTAATTAATTGACTGTTCAGGTAAAAGTGAATACCATGTTAAAACTTCATTCGTTAGGGTTCCCCACAATTCTTTAGAAAAGCTTATTCCATCTCATGTGGAGCAAAATTGTTCCCCTTCACAGTTGTGGTGTACATTGTAATGTGTTTCAGCGATCCGATGCTCTAATCATATTTTGGAATATCCGCCATCTTAAACTTCTTTGAGATCATCTACGAGGCAGAACGAGGTTTGAATGAAAACTATATATACTTCTTTGAGTCGGGACCCTTTAGGACCGGAGGTACTCTGGGGTTTGACCCATCCGAGCTTGAAATTCTTCAGCATTCTGATCCATTATGATCTATTCAAGCATTTACTTCTCTCGTGCAACTCACAAGCTCAGTTTTGAAAGGATCGTATGCGTTGTTTTTATTTCCATATCCATTGCCTGCCTCGCCTACTTGGTTGTTCTTCGATCCAAACTCTTCCTTGAAGCGATGTTACCGGTTCTTGGAACTGTTTGATTTTTAGGCACGTCAGGAGGGGCTCAAGCTCCACCATTTGAAATATTTGAAGCCATCGATAACGCTTATTGAAGCTCAGTCATTACCGGTCTTGTGTTGAGAAATAGTTCATAATTTTTTGTTGTTATGCTCTCAAAACTCTTACGGTATCGGCCATAGTCTCATCATCCAAATCATCAAGATTAGGACTCTTTGCATGTCGAGCATTTATTTCTGCCCGGCTCAGAGTTGATTCATTCCCATTGATATGGGTTTCACTAGTTCAATCATTCTATTGAGTCCCGTCGTGTAAATTGTCCACATGATCGTTGTTGTTGTTCGTACCAATATTGAGAAAATTTGCGACATCATTGTGTTTCATAACTGTAAGATGCTTAAAAAAACTTTAAAGCACATTAGTAAAAGATGAGCAGATTAAAATAGCACCACAATTGTCTAGGCCTCACGGTGGGCGCCAAAACTGCTTATTCGTAAAAAGGTACAGTTCAATTTGTCTACGTGATTTATAGACACATGGATCAAGTTGATCTAGTTAGTAAAATACCGAATAATAAAGGAAATAAAATAATAGGAAAGAACAAGCTGGATATTCATTCCATCGGAATCAAGAATAATTTGAAAACATCGATATTAGCCTTTTATAAAACTTAAGAAAATTAGAGAGAGAGAGAGAGAGATAGCTTTTGTGATCGTAGTATTCTGTATCCTCAGAATGAGTACAAATGTTGTTATTTATAGTTAAATCGATGGAGACAAGATTCCAAAATCACGCCCTCTTAACGATGAATAAAAATCCCTCTTCATGACTGCATAATATTGGAAAAAAATGCTGTGATTTTTTATAACGCTTGCTCCTTTAATGTTGCTCTTTCCAACCGGTACCTTACTTTCAAATTCTCTTTCCCAATCATTGTGTTCACGAATTCTACACAATACCTCTCACATGGCTGTATCCGGTATTAACTATCTGCTGACTCATCTCCACTCTTTCATCACTACCACATATCTGCTCGAGAGACGTTCACGTGTAAACTGCAAATTTAATCCAATATAAAGCGAGAAAAAAGAGAAGCTCCTTGAGAGGGATTAAAAAAAAGATTAAGCTATCTTAAACGACTTATTTTAATTTATAATTTTATGAGTAAATGAAGAAAATGAAATTTTTTTATTCCTTAATAAGTTGACAATAAGTAAGTTTTACTAATCGTTTTATACTCTGAGCCGTGCGTAAGAGGCTGAACTCCCACTTGGCGAATTTTTAAGACGCTTAATGGCCTTATGCCCTAATCTTTTGACCTTTGGTTTGCGATGTTAGATCATCTAATTAATGGTGCGCCCCATATTCTGAATCTCTGAAATAATGTCTTAAGATAAATTACTCCTAGGCTACAACTACTTTAACTTGCATAAAATAAACTCTCTCAAATGATTAAAACAAGTGATTGGGTAGTTATTATCAATTAACAAGTTTTCTTGATTTTATCTTCAATATACTTTATTATTATCTATATTATTATAAAAGTGGGAAGCCCTAAATTAAAATGTCAAATTACTTCAATGCCCTTTTGAAAAATCTAACTAGCCTACTTAAAGTAAAGCGTTACGCTTAGCAAACCCCAATCTAACGATTTCGTACGAAGGGGTGCCTTCTTGGAACAACGACTATTACTCATTCGTATGAATGTCATGGGCGGCTTTCCAGCCATGACCCATGAATCCTTGGATGCGCCCCGTGGCGTCCTAGCAAGCCTCCCAACGCCTAGCGCCACGGATGGCCCTGTCGTCTTGGCCGCGCCAAGTGACAAGCGTGCATGTGCCTCTGTCGCCCCACCGGCTTCCTTCGCTAGCGCCTAGCCGCAAGTAGTTGCCAACAGCGCTGCGTGCGCAGATCGTGATGCCTGAGACAAAGATGCTGCCAACGGACTTGTTTCTACCTTTGTAGAAAACTAAGTCATTTTCCTTGTAAATATAGAGTAGTTTTATTCCATGTACTTTCATTATGTTTGGTCTAGTCATGTACCTTTGGTTTATTCTTTTTAAGAATTATTAGGGGGGATCAAGCAATCAAAACTTTCTAGCAAGAAATTCTCTATACTGGTGTCTCTCCCCCTCGACACCGCGTTGCCTTCTTTTGTAATAGCTTTCATTAATGCAATCAAGCTTCCTACAGAGGCAGGGTTCAGCCCAGAGCAGCAGCCCCAGTAGAGGACCTACAGGTAGACTTTGCCGGTGAGGTTCCTACTCAGACAGTCCCAGTTGGACCAGCTCAGGTCCCAGAGGGGTTCATTGCTACCCCAGTGCTTCAGGACGCTCTAGTCCGCTTGGTGGGACTCATGGAAAGTGTGGCCCAGGCCGGTCTTCTTCCTACTACACCACCTGGTTTTCAAGTTGGGGGAGGGACCCAAACTCCTGCTATTCATACACCAGAGCAGTTTGCCACTCAATTCCAGACTCCGGCACCTCAGACAACCGGAGTAGCTCAGCCGGGTATTGTGGCACCGGCAGTTGAGGGAGCAGCCATGTCAGCAGACGCTCTATGGAGGTTGGATCGGTTCACCAAGTTATTCGCTACTACATTCATTGGTGCACCATCAGAGGATCCCCAGGATTATTTAGACAGATGTTATGAGGTTTTTTGGGACATGGGCATTGTGGAGTCCAATGGAGTTGATTTTGCTATATTTCGTATTTCTGGCACCGCCAAGACTTGGTGGAGGGATTACTGCTTGACCAGACCAACTGAGTCTGCACCTCTGACTTGGGCTTAGTTCTCCGAGTTATTTTTGGGGAAGTTTCTTCCATTTACTCAGAGAGAGGATCTTCGGAGGTAGTTTGAGCGTCTCTAGCAGGGCTCCATATTCGTCACCCAATAGGAGACCAGGTTCATTACGCTAGCCAGGGATACTATTATGATAGTCCCCACGGATCGAGAGAGAGAGTGAGGAGGTTTATTGAAGGTTTTGCCCAGCCTATCAGACTTCAGATAGCCAGGGAGATGGGTACTGATATCTCTTTTCAGGATGCAGCCGATGTGGACAGGCACATTGAGATGGTATTATCGCAGGGCAGTGGTCAGGGGTCTGACAAGAGACCTCGTCATTTAGAGCGTTTCAGTGGTGCCTCATCTGGAAGCAGAGATTTCTTTGGCAGAGGTCATCCCCTTAGGCCTTATCAGTCGGCACTCCAGGTATCCCGCAGTGCACCATCAGCTCCCATCAGTGCACTGTCGATCCAGAGCTTTCAGGGTGGTCATTCTAGTCGTCAGGGACAGTTCCAGGGTCAGTATTCTCAGCAGCCGAAGACTTGCTTCACTTGCGGTGGTTCGGGGCATATTTCTAGGTTTTGCCCCCGAGGTTTTGGCGGGTCTCAGTATCAGGGTTCCCGTGCCATGGTTCCCGCATCAGGTGCACCCCCACCCCCTCAGCCAGCTAGGGGTGATGGTCGTGGTGCCAGAGGTGGAGGTCAGACTCATAGAGGTGGAGGGCAGGTCATGAGCGGTAGAGGTCAGCCCGTAGCAGGTAGACCCAGAGATGTTCAGGTTGGAGGGGCTCCGCCCCGATGCTATGCTATTCCGGCCAGGCCTGAGGCTGAGGCCTCTGACGTAGTTATCACAGGTACGGTTTGAGTTTGCAGCCGAGATGCCTTGGTATTATTTGATCCGGGTTCTACTTTCTCTTATGTGTATTCATATTTTGCCCCTTATTTGAGCATGCCCCATGATCCCCTGAGTGCTCCTGTATATGTGTCTACCCCAGTGGGTGATTCTATAGTGGTAGATCGAGTCTACTGTGCTTGCTTAGTAGTTATTGGTGGGATGGAGATTCAGGTTGATCTTTTGCTTCTGGATATGGTTGACTTTGATGTTATATTGGGGATGTATTGGCTATCTCCCTATCATGCTATTCTGGACTGTCATGCCAAGACAATGACCTTAGTCGTACCAGGAGTACCTCGTTTGGAGTGGAGAGGGACTCCTAGTCATTCTTCTGGTAGGGTTATTTCTTATATGGAGGCTCGACGCATGGTCGAGAAGGGTTGTTTGGCCTATTTGGCCTATGTTCGTGATTCTAGTGCTGGGGTTCCTTCTATAGAGTCTGTGCCCGTGGTTCGTGAGTTTCCAAAGGTATTCCCTGCTGACCTGCCGGGTATGCCACCCGACAGGGATATTGATTTTTGTATTGAGGTAGCTCCGGGCACTCAGCCGATTTCTACTCCGCCATATCGTATGGCCCCGCCGGAGTTGAAGGAATTAAAGGAGCAGTTGCAGGATTTGTTGGATAAAGGCTTCATTAGGCCTAGTGTTTCCCCTTGGGGTGCTCCAGTGTTGTTCGTTAAGAAGAAAGATGGCTCAATGAGGATGTGTATTGACTACCGGTAGCTGAATAAGGTTACTATTAAGAATAAGTATCCTTTGCCGAGGATTGATGATCTATTTGACCAGCTTCAGGGTGCTATAGTGTTTTCCAAGATAGACTTGAGTTCAGGTTACCATCAGCTGAGGATTAGGGCTTCTGACGTCCCTAAGACAACGTTTCGCACTCGTTATGGGCATTATGAGTTCTTGGTGATTTCATTTGGGTTGAGAAACGCCCCCGCTGCTTTTATGGAGTTGATGAACCATGTGTTCAGGACATGTTTGGACTCATTTGTGATTTTGTTTATTGACGATATCTTGATTTACTCCCGTAGCCGAGAGGAGCATGAGCAGCACCTTCGAGTCATCCTCCAGACTCTTGAGGGATAGTCAGTTGTATGCCAAATTTTCCAAGTGTGAGTTCTGTTTGAGTTCGGTGGCATTTCTAGGCCATGTGGTGTCATCAGAGGGTATTCAGGTGGATCCCAAGAAGATTTCAGCAGTCATAGATTGGCCTAGACCTACTTCAGCTACAGATATTCAGAGCTTCTTGGGCTTAGCAGGTTATTATCGCAGATTTGTGGAGGGCTTTTCATCTATAGCAGCCCCGTTGACCAGGTTGACCCAGAAGGGTGCCCAGTTCAGGTGGTCTCATGAGTGTGAGGCGAGCTTTCAGAAGCTCAAGTCAGCCTTGACCACGACACCGATGTTAGTTTTTCCCACGGGTTCAGGACCGTATACCATGTATTGTGATGCTTCACGGGTTGGGCTTGGTGCAATGTTGATGCAGGATGGCAAGGTCATAGCCTATGCTTCTCGTCAGTTGAAGGTTCATGAGAGGAATTATCCAGTTCATTATTTGGAGCTTGCAGCTATCGTTCATGCATTGAAGATTTGGAGGCATAACTTGTATGGTGTGCCATGTGAGGTGTTTATGGATCATAAGAGTTTACAGTATCTATTTAGGCAAAAGTAGTTGAACATGAGGCAGAGAAGGTGGTAAGAGTTACTGAAGGATTATGATATTACCATTATTTATCATCCGGGGAAGGCCAATGTGGTGGCCGATGCTTTGAGCTGGAAGTCAGCCAGTATGGGTAGTCTAGCTTATTTGTCAGTCGGGGAGCGACCTCTTGCTTTGGATGTTCAGGCTTTGACCAACCGATTCGTGAGATTGGAGTTTTTGAAGGTGTTTTGGCCCATACCGTGGCCCGTTCTTCATTGTATGATCGTATTCGGGCCAGGAAATATGATGATCGTCATTTATGTGTTCTTAGAGATACAGTCCGACACGGAGGTGCCAAGCAAGTTACGGTTGATGATGGAGGAGTTCTGCGGATGCAGGGCCGTATTTGTGTACCTGATGTTGATGGTATTCGTGAGTTGATACTACATGAGGCCCATAGTTCCCGATTCCATTCATCCGGGCGCCGCAAAGATGTACCAGGACTTACGGCAACATTATTGGTGGCGGAGGATGAAGAAGGATATTGTAGCTTATGTAGCTCGGTGCTTGAACTGTCAGCAGGTTAAGTACGAGCACCAGAGACCCGGTGGTTTGATGCAGCAGATTCAGCTTTCCTAGTGGAAGCGGGAGCGTATCACCATGGATTTTGTAGTTGGACTCCCACAGATTCAGAGGATGTTTGATGCGGTGTGGGTTGTTGTGGATAGGCTGACCAAGTCAACACACTTCATTCCGGTATCAGTTTCGTATTCAGCGGAGAAGTTGGCAAGGATCTATATGATAGAGATTGTTAGATTGCATGGTGTGCCCTTATCCATTATATCCGACCGAGGTACTCAGTTTACCTCCCATTTCTGGAGGGTATTTCAGCGAGAGTTGGGCACACAGATTGAGTTGAGCACATCATTTCATCCCCAGACGGACGGACATTCCGAGCATACTATTCAGATTTTGGAGGATATGTTGCGGGCTTGTGCCATTGACTTTGGTGGTTCATGGGACCAGTTCTTTCCTTTAGCTGAGTTTGCCTACAACAATAGCTATCAGTCGAGCATTCAGATGGCTCCGTACGAGGCGTTGTATGGTAGACAGTGACAGTCCCCAATCGGATGGTTTGAGCCGGGAGAGGCTAGATTATTGGGTTCTGAGTTAGTCCAAGATGCCTTGGACAAGGTGAAGATCATTTAGGATAGACTTCGTACAGCTCAGTCCAGGTAGAAGAGTTATGTTGATCGTAGAGTTCGAGATTTGGCATTTATGATAGGAGACCGGGTATTACTTCGGGTGTTGCCCATGAAGGGCATGACGAGGTTCGTAAAGAAGGGAAAGTTGAGCCCTAGATACATTGGTCCATTTGAGATTTTGGATAAGGTAGGAGAGGTGGCCTACAGACTTGCCTTGCCACCGAGTTTATCAGTCGTGCACCCGGTGTTTCATGTGTCTATGCTCCGGAGGTATATTGCGGATCCAGTTGGAGAATATACCTGTTTGTCTTATGAGGAGGTGCCGGTAGCCATATTGGCTCGGCAGGTTCATCAGTTGAGATCGAAGAGTTATCCTTCGGTTCGTGTTCAGTGGAGAGGTCATCCTGTTGAGGCAGCGACCTGGGAGTCCGAGTCCGATATGCGGAGCCGATATCCCCACCTTTTCCTCGACTCAGGTACCTTTCTATGTCCGTTCGAGGACGAACGTTTGTTTTAGAGGTAGAGATTGCGATGACCCAAAAGGTCATCCCATGTAAATTTAGCTAAACTTGTGTTTCGAGGCCCCGAAAGCCTCCATTAATCTCACCTCGATGTGCGTGCATAGCCCGAGCGCGTATCCGGGAAGCCTTTATGTGGAAACTTGATAAAGAGTTAAATTTATAATAATTAATTGATTAAAGATGACTTTGGTCAACATTTTTGGTTAACAGACCCCGACCCGTCATTTGACGGTCCCGGAGGGTCCGTAGGAAAATATGGGACTTGGACGTATCCCCGGAATCGAATTCCGAGGTCCCAAGTCCGAGAAATGAATTTTTAAAGAACAATTGTTTCCTAAAAATTATAAAGACTTTTGAAAATGAACTTTGATGTGAAACCTATGTTACCGGGCCCGTATTATGGTTTCAGAGCCCGGAACAGGTTTAATATGATTATTATGAGTTGTCTGTAAAATTTGGTAAGAAACAGACTTGGTTTGACGTGTTTCAGATCAAAAATGGAAAAGTTGATAGATTACGAAGTTTGAGAAAATTCTATGGATTTTGGAGTTTAATTCATTGTTTTTGATGTTATTTTGGTGGTTTTATTACTTGAATAAGTCCGTAGGATGATTTGGGAGTCGTGTGTATATTTGGGTTTTGAGCCCCGATGGCTCGGGTGAGTTTCGGGTAGGTGTCGGAGTGCAAATTGTTAGAAAAATCTGGTGTTGGGACTGTTTTCTGGTGTCTGGTGTAATACCCTTCACGAACGCAGATGCAAAGGATAATTATTGTGGCCTGGGATTTTACTCTACGCGAACGCGTAGAGGGAGACGCGAATGCGGAGCACTGGATGGTGACTCTACGCGAACGCGTCCCTAGGGGTGCGAACGCATAGAGTTAGGTTGGGGTCTAGGGGCTGGCTAGTCGTAAGCCTACGCGAACGCGGCAGATAGCTCGCGAACGCGTAGGCCAGGGAAGTCGAACCTACACGAACGCGGCCAAGGACTCACGAACGCGTAGGTCAGGAAAGCCAAACCTTCGCGAACGCGGTCAATGGCTCGCGAATGCTATTCGCGAAGGGTATTTTTGCCCAGTTAATTTAAAAGCCTAAAAACAGAACACCACTTCGGGATTTTCACTTTTTCACCTCCTTCTTCTTCTCCAAGACCCCATAAGCGATTCCCAAGCTAGTTTTCCTCCATAACCACTTGGGTAAGTGATCCTAACTCTAATCCCTTCCATTTTTCTTTCATAAATCACTAGAATTTTGGTCTAATAACATGAAATCAAGGTAGAAATTAGGGGTTTTGGGTAGAGTTAGGGTTTATGGAAATTTTGGAAATTCAACCCCGTTTTGGGGTCGGATTTCAAAACAACTTGTATATTCAGGCTCGTGGGGGAATGGGTTATCGGGTTTTGGTCCGAACCTCGAGTTTGGACCAAGCGAGCCCGGGGTCAAATTTTGATATTTTTGGAAGGATGTTGGGAAATGTATAATTAGGCTTTGGGATGGAATTATTGAGTCATTATTGATGTGATTAAGTTAATTATGTCTAGATACTACCGTTTCGGAGTCGGATTTGAGAGGAAAGGCGGCGTTAGAGGCTTGACTTGCATCTTTGGAGCCGAGGTAAGTGTCTGGCCTAACCTTAGCTTGAGGGAATAGGTATAGAGTCTTATTTGCTATGTGTAATCCATGTCCAACGTATAGGTAAGGTGACGAGTACCTATGTGTTGTGGTCAAGCATGCCCGTGAGTCAAAACGTGATACATTATACCGTGTCCTTGATATTCTTTGTGTTATGAATAATTGATGATTTCGAAGGGTTACATTGATGTTGTTTTGTGGTGTGGGAAGTTATTGATTTAATTGTTCAGTTGAGGGCTTTACTGTTGAAATTATACTACCTCTGAGTGAGATTCGCTATAGCTGAGTCCCTTGCCGGGACGATTGAATTTTATTGGTTTTTGCGTTACAGTTGAGCTTTGTTATTGTTAATTTTCATATCAAGTTGTTGCCTTTATATGTGTTATTCACGAGGGGACATTACGTGCCGAGTGACTGTGAGGCTATGCACGAGGGGACATTCCGTGCCGAGTGATTATTATTTATGCACGAGGGGACATACCGTGCCGAGTGACTGTGAGGGTATACACGAGGGGACATTCTCTTATTATTTGTGCACGAGGGGACATTGTGTGCCGAGTGATTGTGAGATTATGCACGAGGGGACATGTCGTGCCCTTTTGTTGTTCATTTAATTGTTCCGAGATGTTAAACACCTGCTTTTACTTCTACATTTCAGTTATTCCATGTTCTACTGTATTGGTATTTGTTGTCCCTTTTATCCCCAACATGTTCTCCCCGTACCAGTACTTACTTGTTTATTTCCATTATTATTTTCTGTTTGAGTATAGAATTGCACAGGTATGAATTGTTGTTGGTCCTAGCCTAGTCACTACTTCGCCGAGGTTAGGCTCGGCACTTACTCAGTACATGGGGTCGGTTGTACTGATGCTACACCTGTACTTCTTTATGTTGTGCAGATTACGTAGCCAGACCCGGTGGACATTGACGGAGGGAGTATCCTTCAGTCCATTCAGGAGACATCAAGGTAGACCCGCAGACGTTCGTGGGACTTGGCGTCACCTTTTACCCTCCTCCTTTAGTTCTGTCTTATTTTATAGTACAAAGACAATTATATGTATTTATTTTTTCAGACCCTTTGTATTTAGTAATCTCCTAGACAGTTCGTGAGTTAGTGACTCCAATTCTGGGTTAAATTTACGGGATTTATTTCGAAGCTTGTTATATAATTCTGAAATTAGATAACTTTCATATTGTTCATCACAGTTGCCTTAGTTATCGTGTTCTTTTTTACTGTTAATGAGTTTATTTATTCAAAATGTTGGCTTGTCTAGCGGGTTCAACGTTAGGCGCCATCACGGCCTGAAGGTGGGATTTCGGGTCATGACAGTGGGTCGTGGTTTTTTCACCTTTTGAGCCAGGTGTTTTCCACGTAAAAATCCTTGTGTTTTTTAAGTTCTGTATTTATTATTCCGCAACAGCAGTATTAGGAACACATAGAAGAGTCAGGTCCTTCTATAATCCGTGCACGCAAAACATTAGACACCACAAAAATTACACTCCCCCCCTCTTGTGTGGTATTGAAGTATAAAACATATATTGGTATCAGAGAAGGATATCCTTGAAGAGGCTAACACCTTAGGAGAAGATCAAGATGAGTGCACCACCTGAAAATTGGGAAGGACAATCAATGTTAGGCCACCACTCTTCAATGGACAGAACTACTCCTAGTGGAAGAACAGAATGAGAGACCATATCATTAGAGAAGATAATGAGCTATGGGACATAGTCATTGATGGTCCCCTGGCTACCATGAAGAAGAATGCTGAAGGAGTAGATGTGCCAAAAACAAGAGTTGATTGGACTGCTTAGGACTTGAGAAAATGGGAGAAGAATGCCAAGGCCAAGAAGTGGCTTGTGTGTGGACTTGGTCCAGATGAGTACAGTAGAATTCAACGTTATACTACTGCTAAGGAAATTTGGGACACTTTGCAAGTGGCTCATGAAGGAGCACCTCAAGTGAAGAGGTCCAGAGGAACTCTACTGTATTCCCAATATGAGAATTTCACCATGAAGGAAAGAGAAACCATCCAGGAGATATATACAAGGTTCACGACACTGACAAATGAACTTAAGTCTCTTGGAAGGATCATTCTTGAAGAAGACAAAGTTTAGAAGATTCTGATAAGGGTTCTGCCAGTCTCTTGGGAAAGAAAAATTACTACAATTCGGGAATCAAAGAACATTGCAACTCTTAAGTTGGATGAGCTAATTGGTAATCTCACTGCTTATGAACTTAGAAGGTAAACCATGAAGATGGATGTACCAAGAAGGAAAGAATCTTGGCATCAGAATCACTGAGGGTGCTGATCTAGAGGAAGATGAGATGGCTATGATCACAATGGACTTTAGGAAATACTTCATGAGACGAAAGGGTTCCTCAAGGAATGGTAACTACACAACCCAAGGGTTCCTGAAAAACATACCAATGAGGGTTGCTACAAGTGTGGGAAGACTTATCATCACATCAAGAACTGTCCTCAATGGGAATAGAACGGAAGAAGGAAAGAGTTGAACGAAGAAATAGGAAGAAGGAACATGTTCATCCCAAGAAAAACAAAGGATCAACAAAGGCTATGGTTGCTGCTTGAGGTGAAAGTTCAGATGAGGACTCAGATGATGAAGATGGAGATGAACAAGCACTTATGGCAATTGGAGAATCTGAGGTAAGTATAATTCACCTAAAATAAAAAATTAAATTTCTGTCTAAAGAAAAACTTTCTGGATTACTCCTAGATTTCATTGACGAATCTGAGGAGATAAATAAAGAAAAGGAACAATTGTCTAAGGATTGTGTGGTTTTAAAATCAACGTGTAAGAACCTGGAACTCAAAGACAATGAGACTGTAAGTGAGAATACTGCACTGAAGAACCAGGTTTATACATTTAAAGCAAATGTCCTAGAGTTAAAATATGAAAACCTAAAACTGAAATTAGGAACAAGTAAACAGACAACTGACTGCACACAACTCACTTTAGAGGAAACCATAGGTAAAGTTAAAGATGAGTTGTATAAGAAGGATGAACATGTAAGAGTCTTGAAGGAGGATCTAGGCAAAGTCAGGCATGAACTAGACAGAACTTGTGTAAAGACCCGTAAAATCCTTAACCAAAACGATGCCCGATTAGATCCCTGTGTCGATATATCTATAGAAATTCTTCGCGGCTCGCAAGCTCACCGCGGTTCGGACCTTTAGGATATAAAAGTACCCTGCGAACTTAGAGGAAAATTTTCGTGAAAGGATGCAGATCTGCGGTCCACTATGCGATCGCATATCAGGTATGCAGACCGCATAATGGTCGCATAGCTGGACAGCCTGCTGTCCCTTTTGAGGGCAACTGTGCGGCCCAGAATGTGATCGCATTTCGTGTATGTGGGCCGCATAGTTCGTCGCATATTTGCGTTTGAGTTTTTCAGAGGGAGTTACGCGGTGCACTATGCGATCACATAACAGGTATGCGGACCGCATAGTTGCCGCATACCTGGGCAGTCCCCTTCTCCTTTTTCCGAGTTGATACCAGTTGTGCGGAAGGTTTGCGGATCGCATAAACAAAATGCGATCGCATTTCGGACCGCAAACCTGCGTCGGGGCACCCATTTTCTAATTTTTAAGACCTGACCCCCAGACTTATATAACACCCATCCCCCATCTTTTAGGCTATTTTCTGATAATTTAGAGTGAGAAGAGAGTGAGTTCTAGAGAGAGAAGGTACCAACTCTCTCCAAGTGATCCTCCATCATCATTCAAGCTTGGAATTAGTCAAGAAGGACACCAATTTCTTCCCTCTAAGAGGTAAGCTTCTACCACACCAACCTTAATTTCCAGATTTTTAGTTAAAATGGACCATGCGTAGGTTAGTTCATGGGAATGTGGATGGAAACCATACTTGCATGTAATCAAATAATCCTAAACTAGTAAAGGGAAATAGGTTAGAGTAATTTTTCACAAAAAAAGGGGACCATACAATCTTAATGAGCACCTAGTGTTTGATACAATGCTCAAGTAAGCTCAAGCCATGATCATTATTTCTAATTATGGGTTCAATTGTGCCACACTGTGAATTAGATTGAAGGTGCTAAGAGGGTCCGGTGGATTGTGGTAGAAATTAAGGGAAAACCCCAAATCGAGGTATGTATGGCTAACTTTAATCCTTGTAGAATCATCACGCTAGTGTCCGAGAATTTGGTATGAATTCCTTGCTTGATCATATTGAAATTGATTGTTCTAATGTGTTGAGGCTTAAGATTCTGTTCTCTGATTGTCTTAGTTGTTTACCATGTCATCATGTTACTTGAAATTGTGAATCATGATTCTCTATGTTTATCCTATCATGTGCAAAATTCATCATATGTTGGAACTTATTGATATGAAGGATAACGCTATTGAATGAATGAAAGGGGTAACAAACTCAATTGTTAAATGTATCCAAGTGCTAAGGGCTATGTAATAAATGATTGGAAAGAAATGTGAACTGATTTAATTAAGTTAAATGGTTATGGCGTACCTTACACGTCTCACTGATTTTGTAAAGGTTATTGTGCCTCTTGATTTCACATGGTTCTCCGGTTGCTATGAACTCATGCTCTTGGTGGTAGAAATTCTTGTAATTGAATTGTTGCTTTGCTGATGTTTATTTAAAATATGTCCGGTGGGATTGGGTTGCGCGCCGCAACAGGAGGAATAAGGGCGTTATGTTGAGAAGGAATAAGGGTGAGTTGTGATTGTTCGGTGGGATCGGGTTGCGCGCCGCAACAGGGGAAATAAGGGTGATATGTTGGGGAGAAATAAGGGTGGAATGTGATTTTCCGGTGGGATCGGGTTGCGCGCCGCAACAGGGGAAACGGAACAAGAGACTATGAGACTCTCACTTGTGCTCTTTGTATTTCTGTGCAGCATTATTTGATTTCCATGACTGTGTTCTACGTGTGTACTGTTTAATTCTACCTTAGAGTAAAGTTTTTTCATACATACTAGTACTATTCGATGGTACTAACGTCCCTTTTGCCGGGGGCGCTACATCGTCTTATGGATGTAGGTGTCTCTATAGCTGGTAGCGTCGATCGTCGATAGTTGTGCCCTCTCCTCCTCCATTCAGCAGTCCTGGTGAGCCCCATCTTCTTCCGGGGCTGTGTGTAGATATATGTTGTTCTATTTTGTACATGTTGTTCTATTTTGAGATATAGTCAGGGCTTTATCGTCGGCAAGACTATGTTAATCTTCCATACTATTAGAGGCTCCGTAGACACTTATGTGGGTCGTATATATTTTGGGTAGTTGTTGGGTTAACACGTAACTGTAATCTAATCTCTTAAATATTTTAATCAGTATGTATGTTTTGGGAGACCTAAATGCTGGTATCGGTATATAAGAAAGAATGGGCTAACATCATGAATGTATGCGTTTTATTTATCTCCTGCTAACTCAGTAAATAATATTATGTTATAAACTGGGGGAGTAAATGAGTCGGGTAGGATCGGCTAAGCAGGCTTGCTTGACTGGGTTCACTCGGTTAAGCGTTGGTCGTATCCCCCAGGGTTGGGGCGTGACAAACTTGGTATCAGAGCCTAAGGTTTTAAAGTGTCCTAGGATGTCTCGGAGCCTTGCCTAGTAGACCCTTATTATCAGTGTGTTGTCCACCACATCTCTAATTAGGGGTCTGCTTGGGCATTTAGGAATACTACCCTTCATTATTATTTCTTATCGTGCGATGGAGTGAAAGGTGAGATTGTCTCTCTCTAACTCGTGCATTGTTTTAACTTTCAGTAAATGGCACCCAAGAAGAAAGTAAGACTTGGCCAACAGGCCAATGCCACCCCAGGAGTGGCCACTGATTCCCAATTGAATGATGTAGGTGAGAATAATTCCCCGACGATGAATCAGCCTAATTCCTCCACACCAGACCGGACCATCCCAATTCCTACTCCAGCGGAGGGTTCCACAATCCCTCCCGCTGATATTCCTTATCCTCCTAAAGCCCCAGCCCCAGCCCGAGCCTCCGGTACCGGTATTTATGACGGGGATCTTAGGGGAGCTATCCAGATGCTGACTCAGTTGGTGGCTTCTCAAGCCAAGAGGTCCAATGTTTCCCCCACATCCTCTAGCGGGCAAGGAGATTTTTCCGGTTCCAGGGTTCAATGGTTCCTTCAGTTAGCCACAGGTACTGACCCCGAGACCGACCCTCAAGATTTCATTGATGAGATGCACAAGACTCTCCGAGATATACGTTCTACTGAAACGGATGGAGTAGAGTTGGCCTCTTATTGTCTAAAAGGGGCAGCATATTATTGGTTCGGGGTGTAGGAGGATTCCCGTGAGGAGGGGAGCCCTCCAGCGAGGTGGAATGAGTTTGCAGATGCCTTCATAGACCATTTCTTGCCCGCCGAGATTAGGGCAGCTCGTGCTTTAGAGTTTGAGGTCCTCAAAAAAGGTAGTGAGAGTGTGTGGGAATACCATATGGAGTTTGTGCGCCTATCCAAGTATGATGTTCATATGATGCCGACTATGGAGGCTAGAGTTCGTCGGTTTGAGCAAGGCCTTGCTCCCTTGGTTATCAATAAAGTTGTCGCAGCTGCTCTACATTCTGACATGAATTATGGGAAGATTGTGGGATTCTCCCAGGCTACAGAGTCTCAAAAGTTAAAGCTAGGGATGGATCGAGAAGGTGGTAGTAGGGCCCGGTCAGCAGGCAACCTCGGGGGTTCATTTGGAGGTAGGAGACCAGTTCCTCGGGATGGGTCATCATGGCCACCCCAGTCTTATGTTGAGTCATCAGCTAGTTCCCCACCATCAGGGCATCATCATCATCAGCAGAGAGGTCGCTTTGAGGCCAGTTCAGGTAGCACGAGGTTCCATCAGTCGGGCCGACCAGGAGAGAGTTTCCAGCAGCAGCGGAGGGCACTATGCCCTAAGTGTGGGAGGTTTCATTCTGAGCCTTGTTACTTGGACGTCCCGGTATGTTATAGATACGGAATGAGAGGACATATTCAGCGAGGCTGTCGTACATCCAGTCAGGGCACAGGTAGGGACACCGCTCAGCCATCCAGTTCTTCAGCTGCTACATCTTCAGCACGCCCTCCATCCCGAGGCCCTCCAGCACCAGCAGGGCGTGGTGCAGCTAGGGGAGGTGCACGGGGTCCGGGAGGACCCATCCGGTTCTATGCACTGAGTGGTCGTCAGAGTGCAGAGGTTTCTCCAGATGTCGTCACAGGTATTTTGACTTTTCAATCCCATGAAGTGTATGCTCTTATTGATCCCGGATCTTCTTTATCATATGTCACTCCTTACATTGCTTCAAGCTTTGGGATAGAACTAGAACAACTTCATGAGTCGTTCTAAGTATCTACCCCGATTGGTGAATCTATTACGGTCGCGCGGGTCTATAGGAGTTGTGATGTCACGGTGCGTGGTCGGAATACCACGGCCGATCTTATTGAGCTAGGAATGGTTGATTTTGATGTAATAATGGGAATGGATTGGCTTTACTCATGCTTTGCCAAACTCGACTGCCGAACCAGAATTATGAGGCTTGAGTTTCCTAATGAGCCAGCCATTGAGTGGGAAGGGAATAATATTACGTCGAGGGTTAGGTTTATTTCCTACCTTAAGGCCTCGAAGATGATCAGAAAGGGGTGTATCTACCATTTGGTCTAAGTTGCGGACACCACCTCTGAGGTGCCTGCTCTCTAGTCCGTGCCTATTGTGAATGAGTTCCTTGATGTCTTTTCGGATGAGCTCCCTAGGATCCCTCCAGACAGGGAGATTGATTTTGGGATTGATGTATTTCCGGGCACGCAACCGATATCTATTCCACCCTACAGGATGGCCCGGAGGAATTGAAGGAGTTGAATATGCAACTGAAGGATCTTCTAGAAAAGGGTTTCATTCGACCAAGTGTGTCGCCTTGGGGCACACCAGTTCTTTTTGTCAAAAAGAAAGATGGGTCGTTGAGAATGTGTATTGACTATCGGCAGCTAAACAAGGTTACAATAAAAAACAAGTACCCATTGCCTCGGATAGATGACTTGTTCGATCAATTGTAAGGTGCTAGGTTCTTCTCAAAAATTGATTTGCGGTCCGGGTACCACCAACTAAAGATAAGGGAGCAGGATATTCCCAAAACGGATTTCAAAACGCGAGATGGGAACTTTGAATTTTTGGTAATGTCCTTTGGGCTAACTAACGCACCAGCAACTTTCATGGACCTTATGAATCGGATCTTCAAGCCATTTCTTGACTCTTTTGTGATAGTCTTCATCGATGATATCCTTGTATATTCACAAAGTCAAGAAGATCATGCTAACCACCTTAGGGCACTTCTGCAGACTCTTCAGCAGCACCAGTTATATGCAAAGCTCTCAAAATGCGAATTTTGGCTTGAATTAGTTACCTCTTTGGGACATGTTGTCTCCAGGGAAGGGATTCAGGTTGATCCCCATAAGATCGCAGAGGTAAAGGATTGGCCTAGACCAACAAACCCGTCAGAGATTTGTAGTTTCTTGGGTCTAGTTGGATATTATAGGAGGTTTGTGGAAGGATCCTCTACTCTCGCCTCCCCATTAACAAAACTGACGCAAAAAGCGGTCAAGTTCCAGTGGTCCGATGCTTGTGAAAAGAGTTTCCAGGAATTGAAAGCAAGATTGACTTCGGCGCTGGTGTTGACCTTGCCAGAAGGTACAGAGGGGTTTGTGGTGTATTGTGATGCTTCAAGGGTTGGTCTTGGGTGTGTGTTGATGCAGTGTAGTAAGTTTATAACATATGCTTCCAGGCAGCTTAAGGATCACGAAAAGAATTATCCGACGCATGATTTGGAGCTTGCAACAGTTATTTTTGCATTAAAAATCTGGCGGCACTATCTGTATGGAGTCCATGTGGACGTGTTCACAGACCAGAAAAGTCTCCAATATCTATTCAAGTAGAAGGAACTAAACTTGAGGCAAAGGAGGTGGCTGGAATTGCTTAAAGATTATGATATGGATATCTTATATCATCCAGAGAGAGCGAATGTGGTGGCGGACGCTCTTAGTCGTAAATCCATGGGTAGCTTAGCTCACTTGGAAGCAGTTCAAAGGACCTTAACTCGAGAAGTTCACCGGCTGGACAGCCTAGGATTTTGTCTTACGGCCCCTGACGAAGGAGATGTTGCAGTACATAATAGGGCAAAATCCTCACTTGTGGCAGAAGTCAAGGAAAATCAATACAATGATCCAGCATTGGCGCGACTAAAAGAGGCAATTCTTGATCACAGAACCACAACTTTTTTGCTAAGCAAGGATGACGGTGTCTTGCGGTGCCAAGGACAATTATGTGTCCCGGACGTGGATGACCTTTGGGAGAGGATAATGGAAGAGGCTCATAATTCTAGATATTCCGTACACCCAGGTTCTACGAAAATGTACCATGACCTCAAGGAAGTTTATTGGTGGAATAACGTGAAGAGGGGTGTGGCGGACTTGGTAGCTAAGTGTCCGAACTGTCAGCAAGTGAAGGCCGAACATCAAAGGCCCGGTGGGTTGATGTGGAAGTAGGAGATGATCAATATGGATTTTGTGGTAGGATTACCCCGTACTCCGCACAAGTTCTACTCAATTTGGGTAATAGTGGATCGACTCACAAAGTCAGCACATTTCTTGCCAGTTAAGTCCACTGATCGTCTCTCACCTACACTACTATAAAGTAGCGAGATGAGGGTCGGAGTAGCTTTTACCTGAAGGATCGGGATCGAATCCACATGTAGTTATGATTGTGGGAGTTGAGTTTCTAGGTAATCTAGTAATGGCTCATGCTCTTAATTGAACTTTTTATACTTGTTGGTTTAACAATTATACTATGGTTTATACTAATAGTAATTTGCTAATTAACTAACGAATGTCTTTTTGGTTATTTTCTTAATGGATAAAAGGCAGTAGGGTTATGACTTTCTCCTAGGCGAATATTTAACGAGATCCAATACCTAAGGCAGAGATGTTAACAAAGGGAATATGTCATAACCAATGCATGAAATTAGCCACTCTATACCTCTCGGTAGTTTGAGTGGTTTTGCCCTAATTACCTCTCTCGAGGTCAATTGGTTGTCAAAATTTTGCAAGCAATATTGGTTCAAGTAGGGTCTTACTATCTCTAGGATTAACCCGTTAATTAGGACTATCAATCTCTTAATTTCGTCCCAATTCCTTGTTGGGCTGATTTTCTAGACTCAAGTCCTCTTTCTCAAGTAGAAACCCAAGTCAATTGAACACCAATTAGTGTTTGCAACCACCAATTTTAACATGAAAACCACAAATCAGCCCAAATACCAAACACCCATAAACATCTAAGCCTTAATTTAAAGGACCCATTAAACACCCACACTAGGGTTGAGACACAACCCTAGCTAATGGGTTTAGCTACTCATAATAACTGAAGAAATCAGAGAAATAGATGAAGCAAAACCCATATAATTGATTTATAAACTAAAATTGAAAGATTCAATGTTGAAATCCTTCTAAAAGTACTCAAAAAGATGAATAAAAGTCGTTCACGAGCTCTCCCACTATATCTCAGTACAAAGCTTGAGTTAAAAATAAGAAAAGAACTATTTATACTCAGCTGAAAATTCCGGACAAACATGCCCTTGCGGGGTCACCGCGGACGGCACAAAATGGACCGCGGCCATGGTGAGGCTTTTTAGCTTTAAAAACCTGGGCTCTGAGCTTGGCCACCGCGGTCCGCATAAACTGGACCGCGACTGTGATGGCTTCAACGCGGACCGCGAAGAAAGTACTGCGGTCCGTAGAAGTCTTCTAGCCTTCAAGGTTTGGGGTCTCTGATTCTCTTGACCGCGGAACGCGTAGATTGGACCGCGGTCCGCGTTGATTTTTCCCTTCAAAACAGCTTTCTGAATCTCACCACCGCGGACCGCATAAACTGGACTGCGGTCCGCGATGACTTTTGCCTTGGAAACGTCTTCTCTGAATCTTTCCACCGCGGACCGCATAAAATAGACCGCGGTCCGCGTTGGATTGGCCTTGGGAAGCACTCTCTGAATCTCTTCAGTGCGGACCGCATAAAGTGGACCGCGGTCCGCACTGGTCAATATAACTCTACATGTGCTTTATCTTGGTACTTGTGCAGGTTTCACTCCTTTTTTAAGAAGGTCTTTGACTGTATGTCATCCTTTTTTACTAAACCCTGCAACAAGTACAACAAGTAAGACTTTGGACTATTTTGCATACAATTTTATCCAAAACTTAAGTACGAAAGAGTGTAAAATAAGGTAAAATCCCTAGTTATCATCCACCGACACTGTAGAACAATATGCTCAGTTGTATATCAAGGAAATAGTAGGCTCCATGGCACTCCGGTTTCCATTATTTCGGATTGAGGGGCCCAATTCACAGATAATTTTTGGAAGAAATTTCAGTAAGGGTTGGGGACACAGGTGAATCTCAGCACAGCTTTCCACCCGCAGACGGGCGGACAAGCACAACGGACCATCCAAACGCTCGAGGACATGTTGCGTTCTTGTGTGATTGATTTTAAAGGTAGCTGAGATGATCATTTGCCACTTATAGAATTTGCTTACAACAACAGTTTCCATGCTAGTATTCATATGGCACCATTTGAGGCTTTGTACGGTAGAAGATGTAGATCACCGATTGGGTGGTTCGAGGTTGGAGAGGCCGAACTATTAGGACCAGATCTCGTGCATCAAGCTATGGAGAAGGTTAGAATCATAAAGGGACGGTTAGAAACTGCTCAGAGCCGTCAGAAATCTTACTCGGACATTCGTCGTAGGGATTTGGAGTTCCAAGAAGATGATTGGGTGTTCTTGAAGGTATCTCCCATGAAGGGGATCATGCGGTTTGGGAAGAAAGGTAAATTGAGTCCAAGGTATGTGGGACCATATATAATCACTCAGAGGATATGAAAGGTGGCGTATAGACTGGAGCTGCCCCCTGAAATGTCATTGGTGCACCCAGTGTTTCATGTGTCCATGTTGAAGAAAGTGGTTGGGGACCCGTCTGCCATCGTGTCGGTTGAGAGTGTTGAGGTTCACGAAGAATTGTCATATGAAGAGGTTCCGGTTGCTATCCTTGATAGGCAGGTCCGTAAGTTGAGAAACAAGGAAATTGCATCGGTTAAAATATTGTGGCGAAATCAACAAGTCGAGGAAGCTACTTGGGAAGCTGAAAATGAAATGAAAAAGAAGTACCCTCATTTGTTCGAATAAGTCAGGTAATAGTCTACGAAGTTGTCATCTCTAAAGAATTGCATTGCTTGTCAAAATTGTGCAAAGCCACCCCACTTCCCTAGTCGTCCGTCCTCTTATAACCCCCTTTATATGTGTTTTATTTATGTTCCATTGTGTTGACTGATTATGTGAAGTTCGTTGAAATGTGTTTCGGGGGCTCTCTGACAGGTGGATAGGCCTAATTACAAAGGAAACTCTGGCAAAATATTTGGAAAAATTGGGAGTTAGTTAAATTTGGGGGTTGGCATATAGTGTATTCAAACCCAAGTGATTCCCCCGATCCTCATTCGAGGACGAATGATCCTAAGTGGGGGAGGATGTAAAGACCCGTAAAATCCTTAACCAAAACGACGCCCGATTAGATCCCTGTGTCGATATATCTATAGAAATTCTTCGCGGCTCGCAAGCTCACCGCGGTTCGGACCTTTAGGATATAAAAGTACCCTGCGAACTTAGAGGAAAATTTTCGCGAAAGGATGCAGATCTGCGGTCCACTATGCGGTCGCATATCAGGTATGCGGACCGCATAATGGTCGCATAACTAGACAGCCTGCTGTCCCTTTTGAGGGCAACTGTGCGGCCCAGAATGTGATCGCATTTCGTGTATGTGGGCCGTATAGTTCGTCGCATATTTGCGTTTGAGTTTTTCAGAGGGAGTTACGCGGTGCACTATGCGATCACATAACAGGTATGCGGACCGCATAGTTGCCGCATACCTGGGCAGTCCCCTTCTCCTTTTTCCGAGTTGATACCAGTTGTGCGGAAGGTTTGCGGATCGCATAAACAAAATGCGATCGCATTTCGGACCGCAAACCTGCGTCGGGGCACCCATTTTCTAATTTTAAGGCCTGACCCCCAGACTTATATAACACCCATCCCCCATCTTTTAGGCTATTTTCTGATAATTTAGAGTGAGAAGAGAGTAAGTTCTAGAGAGAGAAGGTACCAACTCTCTCCAAGTGATCCTCCATCATCATTCAAGCTTGGAATTAGTCAAGAAGGACACCAATTTCTTCCCTCTAAGAGGTAAGCTTCTACCACACCAACCTTAATTTCCAGATTTTTAGTTAAAATGGACCATGCGTAGGTTAGTTCATGGGAATGTGGATGGAAACCATACTTGCATGTAATCAAATAATCCTAAACTAGTAAAGGGAAATAGGTTAGAGTAATTTTTCACAAAAAAGGGGACCATACAATCTTAATGAGCACCTAGTGTTTGATACAATGCTCAAGTAAGCTCAAGCCATGATCATTATTTCTAATTATGGGTTCAATTGTGCCACACTGTGAATTAGATTGAAGGTGCTAAGAGGGTCCGGTGGATTGTGGTAGAAATTAAGGGAAAACCCCAAATCGAGGTATGTATGGCTAACTTTAATCCTTGTAGAATCATCACGCTAGTGTCCGAGAATTTGGTATGAATTCCTTGCTTGATCATATTTGAATTGATTGTTCTAATGTGTTGAGGCGTAAGATTGTGTTCTCTGGTTGTCTTAGTTGTTTACCATGTCATCATGTTACTTGAAATTGTGACTCATGATTCTCTATGTTTATCCTATCATGTGCAAAATTCATCATATGTTGGAGCTTATTGATATGAAGGATAGCGCTACTGAATGAATGACAAGGGTAAAAAACTCAATTGTTAAATGTACCCAAGTGCCAAGGGCTGTGTAATAAATGATGGGAAAGAAATGTGAACTGATTTAATTAAGTTAAATGGTTATGGCGTACCTTACATGTCTCACTATTTTTGTAAAGGTTATTGTGCCCCTTGATTTCACATGGTTCTCTGGTTTCTATGAAATCATGCTCTTGGTGGTAGAAATTCTTGTAATTGAATTATTGCTTTGCTGAAGTATATCTAAAATATTTCCGGTGGGATCGAGTTGCGCGCCGCAACAGGAGGAATAAGGGCGTTATGTTGAGAAGGAATTAGGGTGAGATGTGATTGTACGGTGGGATCGGGTTGCGCGACACAACAGGGAAAATACGGGTGATATGTTGGGGAGGAATAAGGGTGGAATGTGATTGTCCGGTGGGATCAGGTTGCGCGCCGCAACAGGGGAAACGGAACAAGAGACTATGAGACTCTCACTTGTGCTCTTTGTATTTTTGTGCAGCATTGTTTGATTTCCATGACTGTCTTCTACGTGTGTACTGTTTAATTCTACTTGGAGTAATGTTTGTTCATACAGACTAGTACTATTCGATGGTATTAACGTCCCTTTTGCCGGGGGCGCTCCATCGTCTTATGGATGTCGGTGGCTCTGTAGCTGGTAGCACCGATCGTCGATAGTGGTGCCCTCTCCTCCTCCTTTCAGCAGTCCTGGTGAGCCCCATCTCCTTCCGGGGCCGTGTGTAGATATATGTTGTTCTCTTTTGTACATGTTGTTCTATTTTGAGGTATAGTCGGGTCCTTGTCGACGGCAAGACTATGTTCATCTTCCATACTTTTAGAGGCTCCGAAGACACTTATGTGGGTCGTGTATATATTGGGTAGTTGTTGGGTTAACACGTAACTCTAATCTCATCTCCTAAATATTTTAATTAGTATGTATGTTTTGGGAGACCTAAATGCTGGTATCGGTATATAAGAAAGAATGGGCTAACATCATGAATGTATGTGTTTGATTTATCTCCTGCTAACTCAGTAAATAATGTTATGCTATAAACTCGAGGAGTAAATGAGTCGGGTAGGATCGGCTAAGCAGTCTTGCTTGACTGGGTTCACTCGGTTGAGCGTCGGTCGCGTCCCCCAGGGTTGGGGCGTGACAACTTGTAAGTGTAACAGGTCCTCCGATGCTTTGTCATGGCTACAGGAACATCATAGTAGCAATAAGAGAGGACTTGGCTTTGGGAATCAGAAACCCAAGTGGGATCCCAAAATAAAGTACCTCACTCTTCCTGAGAACAAGATTTGTACTCACAGTGGTAAGACTGGTCACTATAAAAGTGAATGTAATGCAAAAGAAAAGGCCAGTCAAAAGAACAAAAATTTTGTTCAAGGGAAGAGTTGGTTACCAAGTTGGGCTAAAAGGAATTTAATTCACCCTTTTGCTTATAGAAAGGGACCCAAACTAGTTTGGTTCCTAAGACTAACCCCTGATTTCCTTTTGCAGTTCCAAGTGAAGTGGAGCAGTCAAATTTGGTACATGGATAGTCGCTGCTCAAAGCACATGACAGGAAACAAGGAACAGTTCCTTTCACTTGAAGACCTCAAAGGAGGTAATGTCTCCTTTGGAAATGGGAAGAAATGTGAGATCATTGGGGTTGGTAAGGTAGGTAAGAATGACTCTCATTCCATTGAGAATGTCTACTTGATAGATGACCTGAAATATAGTCTAATCAGTGTATCACAGCTGTGTGATAGAGGTAACTTGGTAGCGTTCACCTCTACTAAATGTTTTGTGATAAATCTTACCACTAACAAGATTATTTTGTAGGCAAAAAGGGTGAACAATATATACATTATAGATATGTCCAAACTTTCAGAAACTGAACTAACCTGCTTAAGTGTGATGGACAGTGATCCCCTCCTTTGGCATAAGAGACTTGGACATGCAAGTCAGAGTCAACTCAACTAATTAGTCTCCAAGGACTTGGTGATAGGACTGCCTAACATTAAGTTCAAGGAAGACAAAGTTTGTGAGGCTTGTGCAAGGTGGAAGAAGGTAAGATCCTCTTTTAAATGCAAGAAAGTGCTAAGTACCACCTGAACGATGGAACTGTTCATATGGATCTCTGTGGTCCAATGAGAACATTAAGCGGATGTGGTAAGAGATATGTGATGGTGCTTGTTAATGATTACTCTAGGTTTACCTGGACATTGTTCTTAATATCTAAAGATAAAGCATTTGACATGTTCACCTCTTTTGTTAGAAAAACTCATAAACAACTAGGTAATCAACTTGCATCAATTAGGTCTGATCATGGCACCGAATTTGAAAATGCTAAGTTTGCTGAATTTTTAATGAGCATGGCATTAGATCATAATTTTTCTGCTCCCAAAACTCCACAACAAAATGTAGTGGTTGAAAGAAAAAATAGGACACTTGAGGATATGGCTAGAACCATGCTTCTTTCTAGTAAACTGCCTCATAGCTTCTGGGCAGAAGCTGTAGATACTACATGCTATATCATAAATAGATGCATGACTAGACCTCTAGTAGAGAAAACTCCCTATGAGTTACTTAAAAGGAGAAAACAAAATATATCTCATCTTAGGGCATTTGGATGTAAGTGCTTTATGCAAAACAATGGTAAAGATTCCCTAGGTAAGTTTGATCCCAAAAGTGATGAGGGAGTATTCTTGGGATATTCTTCACATAGTAAAGCTTATAAAGTCTATAACAAAAGAACTATGTGTGTTGAAGAAAGTGTTCATGTGGGTTTTGATGAAACTAACATTCTTTCTGAGCGACAGGAACATGATGATGAAGCAATTGGGATGGTAAGAAACTTAAATGAAACCACATCCCAGACTGAAGCTACATTGGAGGAAAGAACAGGTGATGGAACAGGTTCATCCATCCCGGGCAACATGATAGTGGGAATAGAACAAAGAGGAAATAATTCTCAAACTTCAGTGGAACATGTCCTTGAACCTGTTCCACAGCAACAAAACACTGAAGGAACATCAAGGGAAAACCAGTTGGTTGTGAAACCTTACAGATATCAAAGTTCTCAACCTATTGAGAACATCATTACTGATCCAACCTCTGGAATCAAAACCAGATCCTCATTAAAGAATCTTTGTGCTTTTGATGCTTTCTTATATCTTATTGAACCTAAAAATATTGCTGAGGCTTTGCAGGATGCAGATTGGGTAAATGCAATGCAAGATAAACTCAACCAATTTTAAAGAAGTCAAGTTTGGCATTTGGTACCAAGACCCTTGGATAGATCAGTAATTGGCACTAAGTTGGTCTTCAGAAACAAACTTGATGAAGATGGAATAGTTACGAGGAATAAGGCAAGATTGGTGGTTCAAGGATATAGTCATGAGGAAGGCATAGACTATGATGAAACTTTTGCTCCAGTTTCAAGGCTGGAGGCGATAAGACTTCTCATCGCCTTTGCTGCTTACATGGAATTCACTCTTCACCAGATGGATGTCAGTAGTGCCTTCCTCAATGGCTACCTAAAGGAAGAAGTGTTTGTCAAGCAACCTCCAGGGTTTGAAAGCAGGGAAACTCCTGATCATGTGTATAAACTCGAAAAAGCACTGTATGGACTCAAGCAAGCTCCAAGAGCATGGTATGAAAGTTTATCTAATTCTACTTGATCATGACTGCAAGAGAGGTAAAATTGACAATACTTTGTTCTTAAAAGAAAAGGGTAAAGATCTCTTGGTAGTTCAGATATATGTTGATGATATAATCTTTGGAGCAACTAGTGATAAGCTAAGTAAGGAATTTGCTAAACTAATCGGGAGTGAATTTGAAATGATCATGAGCTTAATTTCTTTTTAGACTTACAAACTAAAAAAATCAAATGGAACTATGATCCATCAGTAAAAGTATGTAAAAGAGCTGCTTAAAAGGTTTAAAATGGAAGATTCCAAAGAAATCGACACTCCTATTGCAACAACTATAAAGTTGGATATAGATGAACTTGGTTCATCTGTTGATTAGAAGTTGTATAGGGGAATGATTGGCTCATTGTTTTATCTTACTGCTAGTGGACCTGACATTGTTTACAATGTAGGCATGTGCGCAAGATTTCAGGCAAATCCAAAGGAGTATCACTTGACTGGTGTCAAACGAATTTTGAAATACTTAAAAGGCACAACTGACCTTTGTCTTTGGTATCCAAAAGGTAGTAATTTCAATCTTGTGGGATATGTTGATGCTGCTTATGCAGGTTTTCTTGTGGATAAAAAGAGCACCTCATGTATGGCACACTTTCTTGGTTCATGTCTTGTGTCTTGGGCCACCAAATAACAAAATTTTGTGGTCTTATCTACTGCTCAAGATGAGTATGTTGTTGTTGCCTCATGTTGTGCTCAATTACTGTGGATTAAACAGCAGTTGATGGACTTTGGAATCGATGTTGGTTGTATCCCTATTTTTTGTGATAACACTAGTGCAATTAGTATGACTAAGAACCCCTTTCATCACAAGAGAACTAAGCACATAGATGTTAGACATCACATTTTAAGGGATAATTAGGAAAAGGGACTGGTAATTGTGGAATTTTGTGCTACTGATAAGCAAATAGCTACAAATCTTTACAAAAGCACTAAGTAGAGAGCACTTTGAAAGGAACATGTTAGAATTAGGGATGATTAAGATCACCTAATGGGACTAGTTCAGAATGTACACAAAAAAATGAAAAAAAAAATGGTTAGAAAATCTAGAACATGTGTAAATAACTAGATTAATCTTTGCTCAGTATCATACTATAAATAGTATACTCTTATGCCATGTGTTAATATGACTCACTGGTCTCTAATAATATTTTCTCTATTTTGGCAAATTGAGACATGATCAAGAGGATTCTCAATGAAGAACCTGGTTCATCATTGCTGGTTCATCTGAATAGCAAGGTATGTTTCTACACTCTGCACAATTTGAAATACTGATATTTAAATCATGAGCATAGTCCTACCAAAGTCCAAAATCTCCCAAACCTATCCAATTAAGATTGAACCAGTTTCGTTTCATAAGAATCCTCACCAAATTAAAATACCTAGACTCTAGGGAGGCCTTAACCGTCTATTCAAACCTGACATTTAAGGTTGAATAGACGTCTACTTGACTGCTAAAAGATTCTGTTATGCATTAAATATCCTCCCCCTTTAAATCCCTCATCATCATCCCTGCCACTCCCTCATAATTTCTAATAACCGTCAGAATTTTCTCTCTTCTTTGTGCCTTCATTTAATCAAGTCATCCCCTCCCTTACAGAACCATACTAAAAAATGACTAACCTCGGTGATAATCCTGGTACAACCCATCCACCTACCCCTTCCTCTTCTTCCACTACCCCTCAACCTAGGAGAAGGTGAGTAAAAATGCTTGCTCGAAAAACTGTGGTTGGAGGTTCACTTTCAAGGAACTTAAATGCCCAGCTTCAAGCAAGTCAAGCCCAAGAATCCCAAAATTCTGATGACTCTTTCAAGTCGTCAACTAAGGAGGAAGAAATTGAGTCTTCCGATTCTGAGAAGGTAACATATGTACCAAACCCTTCTTCTGGTGTCATCTCGGATGTGGTTGAAAATATAGAAAATATGTTCATATTAGTTGGGTCTATGGTGGATGTGGAAACTCCTGAGTCAAGAAGGAGAGGAGGTAAAAATAAAATAAATAAAGAAAAAGAGAGTGAGGGAGTACGAAGTGATGAGAAGGGAAAATGGAAATGAGTGACTGATTCTTCACCCACCCCTGAAACTGTTAGAATGGCTATATGTGGAGCTCAGCAAGAAAAGGTGGGAGAAAGTAGCAAGAAAATAAGGGGAAGTGGATCTAGAGAGGCCGTTGAAGGGTTGGTAAATCTTGGAAAGCAAGTAGATGAACCTGGTTCATCTGTTGAGGAAACACTGGCTGATCTTTTGAAAAATCTAGGTGACAGTTACAAATCCAAGAAGAAAAGAACTCCTAAAGCAACAACCCCTAGCATAGAAAGAGCCAACAAGAAAAGGAAGGCTGCTCCTTCTGAGACTTATGAAATTCCTCTCCCAAGAGGAAGAGCTACAAGGAGCAAATTGAAGCAAAGTGAGGAGGAGTTGCAGAAAGCTTTAGATGAGAGTAAGAAGAAAAGAGTGGAAAAGGGGAAAGAAAAAGTGGTAGAGCTTATTGAAGTTGTTGATGTGGATGAGATGGACCTAGTCCATCAAGGTGAAAAAGTGACTGTTGAGGTAGAGGTTCAGACCCCTAAGCCCAAGAAAGCCAAGACTTGCTCAAAGAAGTCTACATCTGTATCTAAGTCTACTGAACTCTCTACCTTGGCTAAAAGGACCAGGTCTGCAGTGAAAGACAAGCAAGTGAAGATTACTGAAGAAGAAAAAGAATGGAGTGGTGAAGAGGAGGATGAGTTAGATAGTGAAAAGGACAAGCTGTCCAAGTTTGGCAAACGAACTATATTGAAGGGCAGACTCTTGAAGGACTTGGCGGAAGAAGGGACGGTCCTGCTGCTTGAAAAGCTAGAGGTGCAGGGGTGGAAGGACATGGTCCTTCAGTTAGATGGAAGACTGGAAAGAAATGAGATTGTTGAATTCATGGTCAATGCTGAGGTAAAGTATAGAAGAGTCACCAGCCTGGTGAAAGGGGTTCAAATTTCTTTTGATGCAAAAGAGCCGGGAGAAATACTTGGTGGACCTTCTGAAGGGTACGATGATTATACAAGGCAGAAATGTCCAAGTTTGGACTCTCTTCCTACTGCCCTGGACATCACTGGGAAATTATGTGATAATGAAGAAGAAAGTGAGCCCAAGACTGTTTATAAGCGTGAAATGAAGCCACCCCACAAGGTGTTGTTTGAAATCATCAACAAGTGCGTGCTGCCTAGGCAGGAAATGAGGCATATTGCCAACTTCATGACTTGGTTTTGATGGAATGTCTGGATAGTGGGAGGCAGATCAACTGGCATGGGTTCATCATTCAGCTTCTAGACATGGTTATCAACGACTCCAAGGCCCATGACATTCCCTATGGCTTCATTCTCACTATTGTTCTTGCTCATTGTAAGGTGCCACTGAGGAAGTGGGATATGGCCACAAGCAAAGACCATTTTGGAATCAACACTCTTCTTGCTTGTGATTATGAGATTCATGACATTCCCAATGAACCTGGTTCATCTAAAAAGACACCCGTCAACAGCAAGGTCAGATCCCTAGTGAAGGAGAGTGGGGCAAAGGATGTTGAGATAGCAAGACTGAAGACTCATTTGGATGAGGTAGAATCTGAGAGAGATGCTCTCAAAGATGAGCTCACCAAGGAAAGGGAGAAGAATGATGGAATTCTTCAAGACATGTTTCACCTTCTCCAAGCCAAAACCCTAGCCCCCAGTTCGTCCAAGCCTTAATTTCCTTACCCTACCTAGAACTTTCAGTGACCCAGATTCGGGATGTTTCTTTTTGTTGCTCATGGTTTAAATGTTTTTGTTTCTTTTTGTGAATTGTGGCAGAATCATATTCTCTATCAATGAAGTTTGCTGCTTTTTCTCTTATTGACTGTCTATATTTCTTTGATAGTTTGAATTATTAGTTGATTATTGATTTAATCAATGAATGCACTTGCAGTTGCCCCAATGGCCATGAGTAATTTTTAAATATTTGGGATTCACACATCTTTTATGCAACTTTTCGATGATGCCAAAAGAGGGAAAAATGGTTGTTCTTTACACTCTGAACAGTGATATTTATAACCTAATGAACTTGGTTCTTTATGATGAGTGCAAACTATGCTAATATGTGTCGATGTTGGACTAAGTTGAAACATGCATAAGCTTATGGAAGCACAAAGTTTGTCATCATCAAAAAGGGGAAATTTGTTGGCCCAAGAAAAAGAATAGTTTTGAAGATTGACAAAGGAACTCAGAAATGAACTAGGTCCATCACTGGTAGACATAGAACAGGCAGAGTCAAGGCACTTGAGATGCACATGCAAGAGATAAACGTATTCTGGCATAATATATATCTCCTGATCGAAAAGATTGCATAAATGATAAGGAGAATGACTCGTGACTCAAAGAGAACATTATCCAAGATAAGGAGGGATTTAGGAGTTGAGACTGACTAGAACTCTTCCACCAAGGAATAGTAGCATTAGAACTCTAGTTAATTCTTTATCTACTAACCCTATATATTGCAGGATGTTCTTATTGTACAGGTACGCACAAAAGCAGAAGTTAAACGTGAATTGCAAGCAAAATAGAAAGGCAATTTTGCAAGCAGTTCGTGTGAGATTTGAGTGTGCAAACCTGAATCTACTTGAACCAGCTAGAAGAACTAGTTCCAAATGTCTGTCTTTTAGTCTAGTTTATTTGTAGTAGGTGGTTTTATATTGTACCTTTCAGCTTTATCTAGAAGCATTTGTAATAGGTACTTTGTGTATTCAAGTTAGAGTTAACTTGAAGTTGTTGCAAACAATTAGAGACTGTTTGCCACAAGGGATTAGAGTTAGTCCTAGGTTTACAAAAGAATTTTTGTTAATGCAATTTTGGCTCACTGATTTAGTAAAGAGTTTTGGAAAAAATCCTACTGGGAAGTAGGTCGTGGTTTTTTCACCTTTTGAGCCAGGTGTTTTTCACGTAAAAATCATTGTGTTCTTTAATTTTTGTACTTATTATTCTGCAACAGCAGTATTAGGAACACATAGAAGAACCAGATCCTTCTGTAATCTGTGAATACGAAAAATTGGACACCACACAACTTACCCCTTGGTATTGAAGTATAAAACGTCACTTGGTTGGAGAAGGCATTTTGAAAGTGTAATTATTAAAGAATTAAAGATTGACAACTGTTAAGAAAATGATGCAACTGTTAGAGTTAGAAAAATGATGCAACTGTTAGATTTTTTTATTTTTATATAAAATAAAGGAAAAAAGTAGAAGAAGGGAGAGTAATGTGGAAAAAAAAGTAGATAAAGTTTGACGCGTGTGCGCAACACGAACTGTCTGTTCAATTTAACAGGATATAATTAGCTATGATTAACCAAAAAAAAAAAAAAAGGGTACAAAATTCTTGCTTGATGAAGTCAAACTTACAAAGTTATTGGATGATAGTGGGAGGTATCTTTTGCTAATTTTCTATGAGTTGGAGAGTCTCCAATAAAATACAATAAGATGTAAATACTTTTATTATAAGGTATTAAGTTGCTCTATCAGTCCCAATTTATTTAACACTCCCATTTTTTAGATTCATATTTTTTAGTTTTGAATGTATTTGAACATTAGAATATTTAAGTTTTTTGAAATAAAACTTATATATTTGAAAACTAGTAAACGAAATCCGAATAACGTGATATAAATTGGACGGAAGGAGTATTACTTTTTATTTTGTTTTACGCAACAAGTAAGAATCTGGATCTGGAGTAATGCACTTTGAAAAAGGAAGTTTTTTCTTCTTCACTTTGGCCAATTAGGTGCTATAACAAAGACTTTTAACTTGATAAACTAAAGGGAGCATACTTTGGATTTTGAAAACATTGGACCACTCTCTTGTTTTTCAGAAGCTGTCGTATATCTTTAGTTTGAAATTTCACTTTCTTCCCCTTTCACCTACCAGTCCTGTTACGAATATTCACCTAACTTCCTGTTGCCAGTACGTAAATAACTATCACCAATGTTACCAACCGATTTTGAAATATGGCATGGAATATCTCTTTAATTTGGACTCTACAATTACGAAATCCTGAAACTGGGCCATCCTTAGAATTCCTGCTTCACTGCGTCTTTAAATCCTTTTTTGGTTTCTTTCATGATACAGTGTTATTACTATGCATGCTTAATGTTGAAAGGAAAATCCACATTGAGTTTTAATAAGTGGAATCTGAAAATAACAAAGCCGCCTTTTATAGGTTCTAAAGAAGGGACAGTTGATCATCTTCTTAATTATTCTTATGCTCCCCAGGCTAGATTATTGTCAATAAAAGCATGTGTACGTACGTATGTATGTGCTTTTTCCCTTCCCTCTTTTTCATAGTTTAGTTTTTAATATATGATCCCTTTCCTTTCCCCCCTTTTGGCAAGAGGTCTTCTGAAGCTAACAGTACAAAATGAAAAACAATGTACTTGAATGGGAACAAATTTTAATTAGTAGTAAAATTAAAGGAAAGTCTAATCTAATAAGGCCATGTTTTTTCTTCTAATCGAAGTGGTAAAACAATTGCAGTTGCTACTATCATCTGATTCATTAGTAGACAGCTCAGTGATCCCACTGGAACCAGACAGTGATGAAGAACCCGGTACCCTAGCTTACTCTTTGCACCTGCTCTACAACTAATTGTATTCAACATCTGTGTCATGTTCTCGTCTTCATTCTTACTGCCTCCTCTCTTCTTCAAGAATATGCGGCAGAGAAGCCAATTTTCCTGCAGTAAATGAATTCACATGTTAATACCCACGTCCAACAAGTATATATCAATCAATGAACAAGTTTGAGTTCACCTGGGTAGGAGGAATGTTGTTGGTTTCAAGATTGGCGAGGCGATATTCGTGCATAATCCAATCAGTTCTGCAACCATGGAGAGGCTTCCCTTTGTAGAAGACGAGAGTTTTTTTCATGCCAACAAGTTGTTGTTGTTGTTTGCCTCGGAAACTCACAATTTGCTTGTCAAGTCCAGTTGCCTTCCAATACCCTGAGTTGGTTACTCTGTTGGACCTGTTCCCTTTTGGATGCTTCACCTCCCTTGTGCTAAAGAAGTACCTTTCTTGCTCCAAATCACCTGATTATATTCAATTTCACAAAAATCACAAACTTTAAGTAATCTTGATTAAAAAAATTGCAATTCAAATTTCGCAGTATAAAGACTTGTTCTCTTCAGATTCCTTAACCAAGATGATCATTTTTCTTTTAATTCTTTTAATTCTTCCAATTTACCTGAGCCTATTTGACCTTAAAAAAAATTAAGACTTTTGAAATTTGTGGTCCTAAACAATTATAATTACACAAATACTCCGAACCCCTATTTAACTTGTTTAGGATAAAAAATTATAAAAATCTTATTTTTTCTTAAACTTCATACACAATCAAGTATGTTCACATAAATTGAAGCAGAGGAAATATATAATATAACCGATCAAGTTCTCTCTTTCTATCCTTCTGTACAATGTTACAACTCTAGAATTTGCACTTTCAATTTAGAAATTAGTCTCTAACGAGCCGACATAGAGATCAACAAAGTTACAATTTGAATTGCTTATTCATTCTAGTTATTGTTCATTGTAACTGTCCCTATTCAAATCAGTCAGTAGCTTCATAGCGAATACTTTCCATTTAAAGCTTATATATTGTAAGAGTTCGTATTCTCAATTTACTTTTACTTGACATGTATATTAAAATTAGATTTTCAGTTTTACTTGTCACTTTAGGCATATCAAGAGAAAATAAAAAAACAAATTATATTATACCCACCATATTTATTACTCATTTCTAATCATACTTTCAAATCTATTTCCTCCGGTCCTAAGTGATTTTCTGATTTTTTTTATGTGGTCCAAAATAAGTAATTTTTTCAGATTTCAAGATTGAATTAATTATTTTTTTCATATATTGCCCTTGGAGTAAATAATGTTGGAATATGTATTAGGAGTGTTTATGTGAGATAGTAAAGGTTAATATGGTCAATTTCATTGCTAATTAATACTAAAAGGTGGATTTCTTAATCTGTGTGAAAACATCCAAAGAATTACTTATTTTGGACCGGAGAAAATAATAAAATATATATCAACTAATATGAATATTATGGTAAATTATGCATTTTATTTATTATTTCTTAAAGAGTTTAAAAAACGTCAAATAAAATTAAACGGGGAGTACTAACTATGGTCTATGGAGAAGAATTCCGCAAATTTGTGGGCAGAAATTGATGGACGGTGGGAGGGGTATTTTAGACTTTAGTGTAGGAGTAATTGGGTGACATTTCGAAGAGGGAGATAAATTAATGTGAGTGAAATAAATTAGGCCAACCAAAAGTGAAGTACATTGTACTTGGTAAAAAAGGAGATGCGGCCTCGTAAGGGTGAAGTCACCTTATGTCACGCCTCAACAGCTGGAGCCTGGGGCTCACCACACGCATACCTTTCACTTCAATTACACAAAGCCTTGTTAAAAGTGCACTCCTACCCTCTCATCTTTCGAGCTTTTACTTTAAACACCATATTTTACATTTGACTTGCTCTATGCAAGTAAATTTTTCGAATTTCCTTATTCAGACTCAAAACAATTAGTTCAGTCAAGTGGAGGTGTACGTCTAGTTCTTGACATCGATTTCATTCTGATGAATAAGAAAGATGGGAGGACACAATGAATTGCATTCACATAGTTGATTTGAGACGTTTTTCTTTATGGCAATGAACATGTCAAAGTGTTGATGATTATATCTGAAACCTAAGAGGAAACATTACTTAATTACCCAAGAAGACTCTGCGTATCAGACTAGTTTAACTAGTTGGAAGAAATGGGCAAAGTTAGATAGTTGGAAAGAGTCTATCATCAGCTCATTAATAACAAATCCTTGTACGAATAAGTAGAAAGCTAAATGATGGTGGTAAGTGGTAACTGAAAAACTAGGTGAAAAGGCAGAAAGACAAAACGTTCACGAAATAGGTATTTACCAGAGGTAGCAAAATCGTGTCCAGCGCTAAGAAACAGCTTTGGCAACAAAAAGTAGGAGAAGCAACGCAAACTAGTGAACCAACTTGCTCATTCATTCTAACATATTATAAGAATCTTATGGTTTTATTAGGTATCCATCTTTCCATGTCATCTTCATCTCCATCCTTTTATATATTTATACAGTTTTGGAGGAAATTAATTAAACAAGTTCACTTAGAAAACTAGAAAACAGAATTAGAATTTATATATAGGTCAATATATAGACGTCAGCAGTCACTACAAAAAATATGTTAAATTATGACTGTTTATTTGTGACGGTTATAAAAACTTCCACTATTAATTTATTTTCTGGCGTTTTTCTCAACCCACACAAAATAATTTATTTTGTGGCGGGTTTATTGCGAAGGTTTACAAAACTGCCACAATTTGTACAATTTGTGGCGGTTATTAACTCCCACAATTTTATTACATTCATCTTATACTTATATATGATGAAAATATTTGTACTTGTTAATTTATGGTGTGAGTTACATCTTTCAACAGATATCAGGTTTGACATGTCCTGCAAATACTTTTTCATTTTATAAACCCTCGGCATAAGTGCAAATTTTGATTCACATATTTACATTTAGTAGTTGTAGATCTCTAATTTTTTCCCTCACGATCTTCATAGTCATGTATTGATGGAATAAATTAAATACTCCTAAATCATAAGAATAATATTTTGTTTGTATTTGGTTTTTTGGTAATTTCACTTTTGAAAGGAAATAGAAAATTGCAAAAATTTGCACACGACTTTTAGTTTCATAATTTTATGAGTTTCACGTTTACATAAATAATTTTAGGAATTTGCAAATCTATTATATATTTTATCTAATATAAAAGTTTTACAAATTTTAAATATTAGATGAATAATTTTAATTAGTTTTCTGTGAATTTGTTCTGTATTTTAACTTACTGTTTTTCTGAATGTTTTGTTGTCCTTGATCTGTTTATTTATTAACTGTATTGTGTACAATAAAATTATATTCTATTATAAATAGAATTTTATTTAGAGTGAAGGTCTATCTTTTAGAGAGTTTTACTTTGTGGCTAAGTCATTTTTCTCCTATAAATAGAGGGGTCTTACCCCATTGTAAATCATCCCAAAATTCAATAAGAATTCCCTCTCCCTACTTTTCTCTGCAATACCCTTCTTCTCCTTATATTGTTTTATAACACGTTATCAGTACGAGACTACCGTCTCAAAAAGCTCTTTGAGAAGATTAAGCAAATATGGATACCTCACAAAGCAAACTTGGATCAATGTTTAATTATAAAAATATTTGTTTAGTTGATTCATGTACGACACATACAATATTCAAAGAGAAGAAATATTTTTCTCATTTAAGTATGTGTAAGGCAGATGTTACTACAATTTCTGGTAGTAGTAATCTAATTGAAGGCTCTGGAAGAGCTACTATAACTCTACCTAAGGGAACAATACTTATCATAGAGAATGCAATGTTCTCCTCCAAGTCCAAGAGGAACTTGTTGAGTTTTAAGGATATCCGCCGAAATGGATATCATATTGAGACAATAGATGAGAATAACCTTGAATATCATCATTACCAAGAATGTCTCTGGCCAGAAAAAGGTTATTGAGAAATTTCCATCTTTATCTTGTGGCATGTATTGGATAAGAATTAGTGCAATCGAGGCACATTCTATTGTAAACCAAAAGGTTACCGATTCCAATACTTTTGTACTTTGGCATGATTGATTGGGACATCCTGGATCAATTATGATGAGACGAATTATAGAAAACTCAAATGGGCATCCATTAAAGAATTTAAAGATTCTTTTAAATAGGCAAGTTAATTATTAGACAATCACCAACAAAGGTTGGGATTGAGTCCCCTGCGTTTTTGGAACGTATACAAGGGGAATTTTTTGGACCTATTCACCCACCTAGTGGGTCTTTTAGATATTTTATGGTCTTAATAGATGCATCCTTAAGATGGTCTCATGTGTGACTATTGTCATATCGCAACCTCGCGTTTGCAAAATTAATGGCACAAATAATTCGATTACTGGCGCAATTCTCTGATAATCCAATTAAGTCTATTAGACTTGATAATGCTGTTGAGTTTTCATCCCAAACATTTAATGATTATTACTTATCAATTGGGATAAAAGTGGAACATCTTGTAGCTCATGTTCACACTCAAAATGGCCTTGTAGAGTCTTTGATTAAACGTCTGCAATTGATAGCAAGACTGTTACTCATGAAAACGAGGCTACCCACTTTCGTTTAGGGCCCACCATTTTGCATGCAACAATGCTAGTTTGTCTCAAACCGATAAATTATCATAAATATTCCCCGTTGCAATTAGTTATGGGTCATGAACCTAATATATCCCATTTAAGAATTTTTGGATGCGCAGTATATGTGCCTGTAGCACAGCCATATCGCACCAAAATGGGGCCCCAAAGAAGGTGCGGAATATATGTTGGGTTTGAATAGCCCTTCATTATTCGCTACCTCGAAACATTAACGAGAGATTTATTCACTACTCGATTTGCAGACTGTCGATTCGATGAGACACTTTTCCCAAAATTAGGGGGAGAAATTGGTGAAACCAAACGGGAAATTTTGTGAAAAAATCCATCATTGTCTCATCTTGATCCATGTACCTCTATTTGTGAAAAAGAGGTGCAAAAGATTATCCATTTGTAGAGAATAGCAAATCAAATGCCATACGCATTTACGAATTTGAAAAGGATAACAAAATCACATATCCCTGCAGAGAATGTTCCAATCCGTATTGATGTACCTATTGGACAATCTTCTAATAGCTAATGAGTCAAAAGCACGCCTAAAACGTGGCAGACCATTGGGTTCTAAGGTTCGAAATCCTAGAAAAAGGAAAATAAATTATCAAAATGACACTACGAAAGAGTCTCATGAAGAAGGGAAAATTTCACATAAGAACAACTGAGCTCCCTGCTTTTCAGTTTTTAGCCCATATTTCAATTTACAACCAACTAGCCCAAAAATAATAGGCTAAGATTCAACATCCAACTCCAATAAAGTACTATTTAATTTTTAAAATAGATTGCTCAACCTTTTAAGTTAATTTTTGAATCAGTAACTGTGACTCAAATATTAGTTCAACAAAACAAATCCATTTGAATGGTGAAAATTAAATTTTTAACAAGCTTAAACATGTGGGTTTAAATTTCAAATTTGATTTTGTGAGAAATTTGGAGTGGGTGTTATTTAGACTTGTTAGAAATAGTATAAGGATATTGTATATAAAATTTGAAGTCTTTTAATGGAGATTTGCACTGATTTTGAACAAGAATTGTAACTGAAAATCGTGGAAGAAGTTCGCCTACACACGGTTGTATAAAGGTGTATAATAGTGTATATGTAAAGACCCATAAACTTTCTTGTTAAAAATAATGCCCGAATAAGTCCCTGAGTTGTTATATCTGTCGAAATTCTTAAAACGGACCTTGATTGTGTAAAAGTACCCCGAAATTTGAAAGAATAAAATTTTCCAGCAGTTGGGCGTTATGCGACGCACTATGCGATCGCATAACGGGTATGCGGACCGCATAATGGTCGCATACCTGGGCAGGCCACTGCCCAATTTGAAGGCAACTAAGCGGTCCATTATGCGATCGCATTTCGGTTCTGCGGACCGCATAGTTGTCGCATTCTTGCCTTTGATTTTTGCGAGGGAGGTTATGCGACGCACTATGCGATCACATAACGTGTATGCGGACCGCATAGTGGTCGCATACTTGCACAATGTGTTTTTATTTTTAGCCCACCTGGAGGGCCATTATGCGGTCGTCTCTACGGACCGCTTGTCAAGAATGCGATCGCATTCCTGACCGCATTCCTATGTCGGGCTCCTAATTTTTCTAATTTTAAAACCCGACCCCCAGTCCATTAAAACACCCCTCACCATTTTCTGACTAAGAATATAGAGAGAAAAGAAGAGATTTCTTGAGAGAAAGGGGTTTCATCATCCTTTTGGTTTTCCTCAATCACTCAAGCCCGGAAATTTTTGAGTTATTGTCTTCTTCACTTAAAGAGGTAAGTCTCCACCCCATCTCCCTTAAATTTCCAGATTTTTGGTCAATAAGTAGAACTCCCCTAAAGGAGTTCTTGAAGATAAAAGTGAGGAACCTTGCATGCATGTTCATTTATTATCATAATCTAGTAAAAGGGAGTGGGTTAGGGTAAATATGCACAAAGAAGGGGTTACAAATTTAAGGGGGTCATATAGCATTCGATAAAATGCCTAAGCGAGTTCGAATTGTGTTCATGATTCCCAATTCTAAGATGAATGTGTTGCCTTATGAATTAGATTGACGTTGTTTGATGGTTCGGTGATTTGTGATAGAAATTAAAAAGGGTGAAATTCGACACAAGGTATGTATGGCTAACTTTAATCTTTGTAAAATCCCTCTTGCTGTGGTAAGCATACGGTATTTGCACTTATATGGAAATATGTGAATTGATTGTCTAGTTGATTTCTACCCCACTGTGTTAGATGAGATTTTGGATTGTGACTTGGCATGCCCACTTTATTATGTGCAAAGATGGTAATTGTTTAAAGTTATTGATATGAAGCATTGTAAATAAGTTGAACGGTTATGG
>ML256757.1:0-20796 GCA_005239495.1 Nicotiana undulata
TCCAGTTGGCTGAGCCATACCACCACCTTCTCTATTAGGACAATCCCGCTTCATATGGCTAGGCTGTCCGCAAGAATAACACGCATCAGAACCTCGACGGCACATTCCAAAGTGGTCCTTTCCATACTGATCACAACGGGGTGTTGGGAGTCTCGTCTGACTAGTATCCCTATGATATTGCGAGCCTAATGCCCGCGAACTCTGAACTGGACCAGAATAGGTAAATCGATCATACCGAGGCCTCTGAAACTGTGGAGGAGCACTAGCTACAGGCGGCGCCGAACTACTTGAAAACTGGGGCCTAACACTACCTCTGAAGCATGAGAATACCCCACAAACCTCACCCTCTTATGCTGGCCCCTATCCTGCTCCCTATCTACCCTTTGCTGGTGCTTACGATCCTCTAGGGTCTGAGCATAAGCCTGAATACGGGAAATATCCATGCCCTCCACCAAGGAGGCTGTTGTGCACTCATTTATCAGATGTGGTCCCAACCCGTTCACGAACATATGCACCCTATCACTCATCTCGGCCACCATATGAGGAGCATACCTTGCTAAAGAATCAAACTGCATGCTATACTCTCGCACACTCATATTACCTTGTCTAAGGTTCAAGAACTTATCAGCTCTAGCTCGTCGTATCTCAACGGGCAAATAGTGACGAAGAAAGGCCTCAGAAAATTCCTTCCACACAGCTGGAGGGGCATTCAGACCCCTGGATCTCTCCCAACTATCGTACCAGAAAACCGCTAAATCCCGTAACCGATAAGAAGCCAGCTCTACTGCCTCTGTATCTGTAGCATGCATAACCCGTAGTGTACGATGAACCTGGTCAATAAAAGTCTGTGGGTCCTCCTTGGGGTCTGATCCGGTAAACACTGGAGGGTCTAGATTAATAAAATCACGAACTCTCGTACTATTTGGTTTATCAACAACACCGGTATTTTGCCTCTGAGCCTGAGCAGCTACCAAGCTAGTCAACAACTGCACCGCACTCCGCATATCCTGCTCTGTAGGGCCAGGCAGAGGAACTGGTGGTGCTGGGTTCCTCCTAATATCCTCTGGATGGGACGGACTAGATGAGGTATGAGACGGCATCTCACTCTGAGCCTCACTTTGGCTCTAGCTTGAGGCACCTGACAGGTACCCTCTCCCGCAACTATATCAAGTCGTCTACTAATCGCTTGCTTCCTAGTTGAAGGCATCGCTGAAAGAAAACAAGGTTAATATTAGATACAACACTAAAGACTCAACTCTACGCACGATCTAGATTTAGGAAGAAGGTAACAACCCTAGATGTCACGTAGTCTCCTGATTATAAATGTGGCGCGCTACACATCCATAATCAAGACTCTACTAGACACGGCTCATAGACAACCCCTAGGACAGACCTGCTCTGATACCAAGTTTGTCACGACCCAAACTGGAGGATCATGACTGGTACCCGGGCCATATCTGCCGAGCACCAACGTATATTCTATCTAATCCTCTTATTATCTTTAAGGGCCGATGAGATCAATATAAGTGGTAGATATGGATTATGAACGCCAAACAATGAAAGATAATGGAATGAACATGCATATCATTGGATAACAAGACTTCCAAGAAACTATATATAAGTTAGGAGCTACCACGCTTCCATGAAAGACTATACAACAAAAATCATCTGACAAGGCATACCAAACTATACATAAGCCGACACCTGTCTATGAGCCTCTAAAGGAGCATAAGTAATGCAACATAGTCGGAACAGGGCCCGGACATACCCATAATATCTATAACAAAAATGCATACCAAGACCACGACAAGTCCGGAGAAGGGAGCTCGCCTATAACCGCTGAACTGGAAAGCCTACTGTGGTGGGGGAACTGCGTCTACCTGTCTATCGGGACCTGCAGCACGACATGCAGCGTCCACAAATAAAAAGGACGTCAGTACGAATAATGTACTAAGTATGTAAGGCTGGTCAATATAAATATGAACAATAATGTAAAGAGAGGTAGAGAAGATACAACCTGTAACATCTGAGTGCTTCTAAGAGACAGTAACATGAAATGCATGATACATATATATACATAATCTTTTAAAACATCCGCCTTTGTGGGCATCATCATCATAAAACATTCGCCTCTATGGGAATCATCATTATCATATCATACCCGGCCTCAAAGAGTACTCGGTAAACCCAAATGAACAGTGGTAGCACAATAGGTGCTATACCCGACCGACTATAACGCGGCTCGGTAGAGTAAAATAGCTACATATATATATATAATGCATGTAGGACTCATTGGAATCATATTCTAAACCTTTCGGAGAGACGTAAGATCGATATTCTCTGTACATGTTATTAGGATTAACTCTTCATCAAGAATCTTATAATAATCAGGAAGTACTAACAACATTGATAACATAAAAATAAGAGAAGCAACCTCAAAACCAATTGTTCCATAAAAATGGAAACAATATAAGTACTGTGAGCTTCTAAGAGTAGAGTATCTTTGGAAGCTCGTTCATTGCATTATGTACAATCGGAGTCGTGCAAAAGAAGTAAAGGGATAGCCTCACATACCTTGTATATACTGCCCCAATCTCAAGCTATGCAATTGTCACGACTCCTTAGTTTACAATAAGAGAAACGGCACTATCGTTATCATTTAAGCGTCATAACTATTGTGTATCGACCACAACCTATTTTACGATGAAACGGACAGAACCTCCCCTATATATATGACTTCACACAAGTCAAACCAATCACCAAAAATCCCAAATAACACCAATAATAATCAAATTGAGCCTCCCAAAACAGTCCATACACAACCTAATAACTTCATACATAAGACGACCACCGTAGTCGTGTCAAACGACCCGGAAATGTTACGAAGAATGACCAGACCAAAACCCTACATCTATATGGTGTTTATCCACACCCTTCCTCCTCCAAAACTCCACAATACATTAGTGAAACACGCATCCCAACATCAACACAAAACAGTCCGCAAAACAGTCCGCTACAAGTGAATAACTCGAACTCACGGCTTCCGATCACCGTCCCGTGAGTTCTTACAAGTATAAAACGAATTACCTTGAATTTACAGCATAGAAATGGATTAAATAGATCAGTAAACGCACCTTACTTGTTGGATAACTCAGCCCTTATCTTGGTTCTTCAAACTCTAGTGTTTACCCCCAATTTGAACTTGAAAGAGAGGGAAAATCAATTAGGGTTTGTGGAATGTTTTTGGGAGGAAGTTTGCAGGGTTTTAGGTCTGGTTATTTATGAAATGTAATGGGTGATATATAGCAGGATATAAGCCTTTTAATGGGCTCTTTGGCTTACCCGAAATTGCCTCTTTTTGGGCTATCATTTAACCAAGTAGGTGACCCACCTACTTGTCACCTAGCAGCTTGTGCAGTCTCGCGAAAAAGTCTATATCTCTCTACTACGATGTGGTATTGATAAACGGTTTAATGCGTTGGAAACTAGACTAATATATATTTAATTTGGTGGGTAGATCACCCTGTAATTCTTAGTAGATTGGAAGAAAAGCTTAATAACAGTTGACCTAAAGTTTAAGTAAAACTATGAACCTAAGTTGCGACAACTCTTGTCGACTTTTGTTTCATAACTTGTTTGACTTCAACAATATGAGTTACAACATCCTTGATTCGTTTAACTTCTAATACGTGTTAATCACTCTTATACACCCTTGTATCATTTAATATCAATAGGATTAACTTCTTATCATCTCAAAGATAATCTCTTCTCATGTTTATGTCGATTAACTTATGGCATGAGCCAACATACGTGAATATTGGTTGTAACACCCTCACCCCTTAGGAGCATTCGTCCTCGAATGTAAGTGTTTAGGGGGAGCCTAACTCACCGTGGATTCCAACGGAAATTTCCGGCCAAGTTTTCTCCTATTACATGGATACTAGACAAACTTACAAGCAGTTAAACCTAATGTGTTACCTTGAAAGTCTACGCTAAGTATTATGGATATGTACACTATCTGCATATCATCATTGTGTATTAATGAAGAGTACTCTCCAGCTATTGCTTACCTCATAGAGTTGTTCCACCTTCTAATGCATCCTGCGTCCCCTCGGCATCCTTGTTATCTTGAATCTGGAACAAGTAAGGGTATTTAGACTTCATCTGCTCTTCTGCTTCCCAAGTAATTTCTTCCCTGTTCTTGTTCTTCCACAATACTTTGACGGAAGCTACGTCCTTTGTTCTTAGCTTGCGGACTTGTCGATCTAATATAGCTATTGGCACTTTTTTCATATGATACATCCTCTGTAACTTGTACATCTTTGATAGGGACGACTCGAGAAGGGTCTCCAATACATCTCCTCAACATAGATACATGGAATACCGGGTGGACAAATTCCAATTCAGATGGCAATTCTAACTCATAAGCAACCTGTCCAATACGTCAAAGCATTTTGTAACCGATATACCGTGGACTCAACTTACCCTTCTTCCCAAAACGCATAAACCCCTTCATCGGCAAGATCCTCAGGAAAACCCAATCACCAACCTCGAACTCCAAATCACGACGTCGGACATCAGAATAAGACGTTTTCCTGCTTTGTGCCATCCTTAGCCGCTCTTGTATCAGTTTCACCTTCTCAACGGCTTGGTGAATCAAATCTGGCCCATATAGGTCTGTTTTACCGACTTCGAACCATCCAAGTGGTGATCTACATCTCCTCCCGTATAGTGCCTCGTACGGGGCCATTTTAATACTGGAATGATAGCTATTATTGTAGGCAAATTCTATGAGTGGAAGATGGTCATCCCAATTCCCCTTAAAATCCAGAACACATGCTCGTAGCATATCTTCAAGTGTTTGAATGGTACGTTCAGCCTGTCCGTCAGTCTGTGGATGAAATGCAGTGCTGAGATTCACTTGTGTGCCTAAACCCTTCTGAAAAGACCTCCAAAAGTTAGCCGCAAATTGCGCTCCTCGGTCTGATATAATAGATATCGGTACACCATGAAGCCTAACAATCTCCTTGATATACAACTTTGCATAATCTTCAGCTTTGTAAATTGTCTTAACTGGCAGAAAATGGGCACATTTTGTAAGTCGATCAACTATCACCCATATAGAGTCAAACTTATAATAAGAGCGAGGCAATCCAGTAATAAAGTCCATATTAATCACCTCCCATTTCCAGGTTGGAATCTCTATATTCTGAAGCAATCCACTGGGTTTCTGATGTTCAATTTTTACTTGTTGACAATTAGGACATTGGGCTACAAATTCTGCAATAGACTTCTTCATGTTATCCCACCAATACTGCTCCTTAACATTATGATAGAGCAGTAAACTCCACAAAATAGTAGTAAAACACGCAGCCCAACATCAACACAAAACATTCCGCAAAATAGTCTGCTACAAGTGAATAACTCGAACTCACGGCTTCCGATCACCGTCCCGTGAGTTCTTACAAGTATAAAACGAATTACCAAGAATTTACAGCATATAAATGGATTAAATATAGCAGTAAACTCACCTTACTTGTTGGATAACTCAGCCCTTATCTTGGTTCTTCAAACTCTAGGGTTTACCCCCAATTTGAACTTGAAAGAGAGGGAAAATCAATTAGGGTTTGTGGAATGTTTTTTGGAGGAAGTTTGTAGGGGTTTAGGTCTTGTTATTTATGAAATATAATTGGTGATATATAGCAGGAGATAAGCCTTTTAATGGGATCTTTGGCTGACCCGAAATTGCCTCTTTTTGGGCTATCATTTAACCAAGTAGGTGACCCACCTACTTGTCACCTAGCAGCTTGTGCAGTCTCGCGAAAAAGTCTATATATCTCTACTACGATGTCGTATTGATAAACGGTTTAATGCGTTGGAAACTAGACTAATATATTTTTAATTTGGTGGGTAGATCACCCTGTAATTCCTAGAAGATTGGGCGAAAAGCTTAATAACATTTGACCCTATGAACCTAAGTTGCGACAGCTCTTGTCGACTTTTGTTTCATAACTTGTTTGACTTCAAGACTATGATACAGATATTATATGATTCAAATGCCTTAAAACACTACCTCTTGAGAGTATCAATCACCCCTAGGTTTACCCAAAAATACGAGTTACAACATCCTTGATTCGTTTAACTTCTAATACGTGTTAATCACTCTTATACACCCTTGTATCATTTAAGATCAATAGGATTAACTTCTTATCATCTCAAAGATAATCTCTTATCATGTTTATGTCGATTAACTTATGGCATGAGCCAACATACGTGAATATGGGTTGTAACATAATGGCCATATCTGGTACGAAATGCAGTCTTCAGAACATCTGAAGCCCGAATTCTCAGCTGATGATAACTCGATCTTAATTCAACCTTGGAAAACACTCGAGCACCCTGTAACTGATCAAAAAAATCATCGATGCGCGACAGAGGATACTTATTCTTGATGGTCACTTTATTTAGCTGGAGGTAGTCAATGCACATCCGCATAGACCCATCCTTCTTCTTCACAAATAAGACTGAAGCACCCCACGGCGACACACTCGGCCTGATGAACCCCATGGCCAACAACTCCTCAAGCTGCTCCTTCACATCCTTTAGCTCCTTAGGAGCCATACGATAAGGGGGAATAGAGATAGGCTAAGTATCTAGAGCCAAATCAATACAAAAGTTAATATCTCGATCTGGAGGCATGTCTGGAAGATCTGAAGGAAACACATCCGGAAACTCTCGAACAACAGGCACTGAATCAATGTTAGGAGACTCGGCGGTGGTGTCCCGCACATAAGCAAGGTAAGACAAACAACCCTTCTCGACCATATGCCGAGTCTTTATGAAGGAAATGACCCGGCTGGAGGCACTAACGGAAGAACCTCTCCATTCTAGTCTAGGCGACTCAGGCATGGCTAGAGTGACTATCTTGGCATGGAAATCTAACACATCATGATAAGGAGATAGCCAATCCATGCCTAGGATAACCTCAAAACCAATCATATCCAGCAATAAAAGATCTGCTCTGGTATCTAAACCGTAGAAAGTGACCACACAAGACCGGTAGACTCGGTCTACCACCACAGAATAACCTACATGAGTGGACACATATATAGGAGAACCCAAGGACTCACGAGGGGTATCCAGAAAATGAGCAAATAGTACGGAAACATATGAATACGTGGATCCTGGATCAAATAGTACCGAAGCCTCCCTATCACATACTGAGATAATACCTGTGATCCTGCACCTATCAATAAAATCCTTAGCATCCTCTCCCTGCTCACCCCCGAAGACTGGAGGGAAAAGTCGGGTCCATCTATCCAACATCTTCTGCTGGTCACCCTCTGCAATTGGCCTGGGCTCTGGGGCTGCTACTATGGGCTGAACCCCTCCCACGGGCGGTGTGCCCGGGGTATGACGTGTTGCTGCTGCCTGACCTATGGCCTGAGCGGTAGGAGTCTGGACTCCCCCTCCCGTCTGAGAAGTAACAGGGTCAGCTGGAAATAAACCAGCCTAAGACATAGTGTCCATGAATCTCAGCATACGACCCATGACCTCCTGGAAGCCTGGCCCCGTCATGAAATCCACTGGAGCTGGTGCTACTGGAGGCACCTCATCCTGCTCCTCCATAATAGGGTCCTCTGGTGGTGCCACTGGTGGAGCTCTAGGATGCCCTCGTCCCCTGCCTCGAGCAGGTGCTCTACCCCTGCCTCTACCTCGAGCTTGGGCAGCCGGGGCAGCGGCCTTTCCCGGAACAGGAACATTGGATGCACGCATCCTCACCATCTATGAGAGAATAGAAGAATAAGTTTGAGTACCTCATAGATTGCACGACATGATATGAATAAAGGGAAGTTTCCTAACACCCCATAGCCTCCTGAAGATAAGTACAGATGTCTCCGTACTGATCTGCAAGACTCCACAGGGCCTGCCCGAGACTCGTGAGAATTACGTGAACCTTGTGCTCTGATACCACGTTGTCACAACCCAGAATCCTAATCCGGGTCGTGATGGCGCCCAACGATGGGGTTAGGCAAGCAAACACAAATTACACTAAGTGATACCCTTCCCATCTAATTAAACAAGTCAACATTTACAAATTTTAAATAGTTAAACATAATGATAGCTTGATATGGAAATAGAGCATACGCATGCTTGTACAACCCAAACCCAAAATATATACATACACTACGCGTGTGTGCCAGGAACTAGTGTCACGAGTGTCATGGGAAACTACCGAATATACAATGACTACAATATATACAGAGTCTCAGTCAGAATGAAATGGAAAGAGAATATGACAAAAGAACTCCAGGGTGCTTCTAGGAAGTCTCCGAGAAAGCAGCTCACCGTGAAGTATGACCACGCTATCAATATCTAGCACCGGCCTGATAAGCCGACGTACCAGCCTCCGGACCTGTACAGTCAAGTACAGAAAAGAAAAGAAAGTGCAGCATGAGTACATATTAAATAAATATGTACCTAGTGAGTATCCCGCCTAAATTCGAAGAAGTAGTGACGAGAGGTCGACTCGATACTCACTAAGGTCCAACAGTAATCACATATGGTAGGATATAATGAAATACAGTAGGCATGTCGGGGAGATAAGCAACAAATATATATATATATATATCAAGAGAAGAAATCCAAACAATTGTTGAACTAAACAATAAAGCACTTTCAAGGGTAAGACCACCGAACGAAACAATAATAACAAACTCTTAGATCCGCTGTGGCGTACGGCCCGCTCCCATAAGGTACCTTCTACACTCGTCGTGGCGTACGGCCCGATCCCATATTCATTTCAATTTCTTTTCAACACTGCCGTGGCGTACGGCTCGATCCCATATTCATTTCAATTTCTTTTCAACACTGCCGTGGCGTACGGCCCGATCCCACATTCATTTAAATTTCTCAACACTTTCCATAACAAATTCCCTGCCATTCAACAATTTTTCCATAAAGTTTTAGAGGAACAACACTATACAAAACATAACCTTATAGCACACATGGCGTCACAATAAATCATATAAAGAATTACAAGGAAAAACATATAAGGCATTACGAGAAAGCGTACATGGTATGGTGTGGCCCTAACTACCTGGACATAACAATAATAGCCGCTACGTACGAACTCTCGTCACTTGGCGTGTACGTAGCCCCCAAACATTTACACATAGCATATACATCACCTATGGGGACAATTCCCTCTTACAAGGTTAGAAAGGAGACTCACCTCATGTCGAATCTACCCCTCGGACCACAATTGCGCCAGAAACTCCGAACTCTACACCCGAGGACTCGCAACTAGCCAAAAGGTATACAATAATATCAATGCATGCACAAGGCGGGAAGTTATCCTAGTTATTCAATAGAATCGCTATTCTTGAAGAATTCCCAAATTCCAACCCCGGCCCCTCATGATCAAATTCCGAAAATTATCGAAGGGATCACTCACCCATAGCCTAAGGATCGTTAAGGTGTGATTTCTACTTGAATTCATGACCTAAAATGGAACATCACAAAATCCTCAAGAACCCTAATATTACTACCTAATTCTATGATTTTTGATAATTTAATAGTGAATTTAACTAGGAATTAATGTTTGAAACTAGTAGAACTATGAAATTTACTTACCTCAATAGCAGTGGTGGAAGGTCCCTTGAAGATCTCTCTAAAAACTTGAGGAGGAAGATGAAAATGGAGGAAAAATACTAAGTCCCATATTTTATAAAACTCCCCAGGGATTCCTTAACTGCGATCACGACAAGGGCCCTGCGATCGCGAAGGCCAACTAGCCATATTTTCTGGTTTTTCCAACTTAGCTCCCGGGGGTTTAAAACTCACCCGAGCCCCTCGGGACCCGTCCAAAAGCACCGGCAAGTCTGTATTCGTGATACGGACTCGCTCGAACTCTCGGAACATGAAAAACAACAGAGAAGCTCAAAATTCAATCCGAAAACCAAATTGAATCAAAACATAAAAACTTGAACCTCTAGAATTCACTTCAATGCACCGTACCGGTCTATACTACTCGGAATGATTTCAAATTTTGCAGACAAGTCAGGAATGAGATAACGGAACTATCCCCGGTCTCGAAATTTCATTCGGACCTCGGGAACACAAAATCACACTTCAAGCCAAATTTCAAATTCTATGAAAATCCTCAAAACTTCATTAACTCCAATTTTCCCATTTTGATATGAAACCCGTCAAATCAAGTCTGTTTCTTACCAAATTTCACAGATAACTTAAATAACACATATTGAACCTGTTTCGGGCTCCGAAATCATAATACTGGCCCGGCAGCACAAGTTTAACATCAAGGTTCATTTTCATAAGCCGTTAATATTTTCATAAAATAATTTTCTTTAAAAATTCATTTCTCGGACTTGGGTCCTCGGAATTCAATTTTGGGCATACGGCCAAGTCCCATATTTTCCTACGGACCTTCCGGGACCATCGAATCACCGGTTCGGGTCCGTTTACCAAAAAATATTGACCAAAGTCAACTTTATTCAATTAATTATCATAAATTCAATTCTTAATCATGTTTTCACATAAAAGGCTTCCCGGCTACATGCCTGGACTGCGCACGCACATGGAGGTGAAATTAATGGAGGCTTTCGGGGCCTTAGAACAGAGTCAAAATTAGATTCACATAAGGTGACCCCTTAGGGTCATCACAAATCATGTATTAGGTTCAGCAATGTAACAAAGAATTAGATTTTCTGTGAAACTACTACGTTCTGCTTTAAGTCAAAAATGTGTTAACAAATGGATATTTTCTTACACTGGAACGCATCTTCATTTAGAACATCATGTGTAGGTTTCGCACCAATTTGTACCTCGTTTTCATTAAGATACCATGCCTTTTAGGATTGCATTCATATTTGTCTAACACCCACCCCGTTAGCCTGGTTAAAGATTAAAACAGACTCACCCCGCTTAACAACTATTTTTCTAAACTGGAAACTAAAACAGCATAACTGGAACAGTTTTGGTACGCCTAGGCAAGCCTTAGGTTTTAAACTTGTTAAAATTGGAAACATATTCCTTCATGTGTACTGTTTGGCTAACAACATGTTAAAATCAGTATTTAGAAACTGGTACAATTCCTTCTCTAAAATCAGTAATAAACTGCCTCGCTACTGTATTCTAGCCTAGATATCATGCATTAGGATCTGAAATTAAAAGACCTTATTTGTGTTTGAGTCGTGCTGATATGTGCATAACTTGTGGAGGAATATCTGAGCCTCATATTTGCTTCTATGTGGTTTTTCATATTTGTAGTCCTAACTGTCTTTGCTTGTTGTTTAGAATTTTGTCCTTTAAACCTAGGGGTTCAGCCTAGTACTTCCCTTTTAGGATAGTAGTCTCATCCTCCTCCAGGACTGATAGGATGAGACGGGTAATAGCACGCAATAGAGTTCGTGATCAACGCACGTTTAAAATACCTTCACGGGGTGAGAAAGGGTAGAATATGGATATGATGACCGGTGCGCTAATACCACGTGTAGCCCCTCTTTGAGGAGTGACATACCGGGTATTGCATTGATGTGATCCATATTGCTTCGAACCTAGGATATCTCTTATATCAAATGTTTTATTTAATTCTTTTCAAAATTTGGTAACCTCAATACTTATTTGAAATCTTCTCTTATTTGAGCCTTATTTGGTATTTGCTTATTGTCAAAAATTCACGGAAACTATTTGGCTGGGAACCACAGTTGTGGATCCTGAGGGGTGACTAATACCTTCCCCTTGGGATAACTTCAAGCCCTTACCCAATCTATGGTAATGCAAAACTAGCCTCATGAGTTAATCACTCTAGGTGCCCTAACGCACCTTAAAATCCTTAGGTGGCGACTCTTCTTTTAACCCTCTTCCTTTAAAAGGAGTTGTCAGAATGTCATAAACCCAATCTCCGCTTAAGGGAAAAAGGGGGCGTGACAGGTGTCTCTTCCCTACGACGAATGGTGTGACGATCTTCTTAAGGGATTGAGTCCGTTTTTGTTTTGGTTTTGTTTTCCTTGGTTTTGGTAGTATTGAATAAATGACTCGAATAAGCTTCACTTGGCACCAACATACTTACCTTTGACCTCATGGTTAGAGACAAGTTACAGATGAGTATAGTTCTAATTGTGACCCTTAGAGTCTTGAGTTGACTAAAACTATCGCCAGGTGGTGTTTATAGCCATATGTGAGTCCTCAATTGAAATCGAGGTTGTTGTGCACCCTCGACTCTATGATCTTTCACGATCCTGAGGTTTGAGATGTGAGGTTTGTATTGCATATCCCGAGTACCGTGCCTGAAAGTCTAGAACTTGCCCCAAGTATTTTTCTAGGCGAAATCTTAAGTTAGCTCGACTTGTGAAATGATCATAGGCTCTCCTTGATTCCCTGTTGAAATTAAAGACCTCCATAGCCTACCATGATAATATCCTTAGTCAACCCCCTTTGAGCCTAAGCCTATTTATTCAGAAAACCACATTACAAACCTTCATCTGTTATCTAATGACCCTCTCTTGGCACCCATTTTTTCCTTGAGCACTCATGATGAACAATAGTCAAAATCATAAGTTTGGGGGAGAGACGAGGAAATTTAATGTGATTAAAGGAATTGCCATAAAAGGAAAGGCCATATAAAAGGATGTAAAGCAAAACAAGTCAAAAAGAAAAGTAAAGGTTGAAAGGATTCAATAAAACAAAGTTGAAAAGGCTTGGAATGATGAAAAAAGGAGAAAAGTGAGCCTCAAGTAAAAGAAAGAGAGACAATGAGTCTCTCTAAGTTTCCCAAGGAAGATAAAATGACTAAAAGAGTCAAGAAAAACATGAGCTAAAATGTGAAAATGGAGTGCTTAAGGAGAGATGTTCTATCGTAGTTCATCATGTCCAAATTTGATCCCAAAAGCCTTCATTACATCCCGTTAAAGCCTTATAGGATCTCAAGTTGTGTGATATTGCATTAGTGGTGATTTACACGAAGGGCAAGCCTACTTAAAGCCTGACTTGTGGCATTCTTTTGAGAGTGAAGAGCGCACCTCTTGATAATCTCAATTCTGAGAGTACATTCTATATGTTGAGAGGAGCTCATGGAGAGTAGAGGAGAAAGAGTCTGTGATCCACATCGATTTAGGTGAAAGAGAGGAGCTCTTTGATGAATTGAGTCAACTCTTGAAGCTTTGGTGTCATATTAGACCTAGTGAACTAAGAAAGTCATTGCTTAATGTTGTCAATAATGCATTTGTGTTGAGGGTAATTGTTAGTACCAATTGAAGCTTGATGAAGTCACATTTCAACATTTGAAATACTTTTTATTTTTCTTACGGGGGTGGGAGTTATCTTGTTTTCTTGAGGACAAGCAAATACTTAAGTTTGGAGGAGTTGATAACTAGGGATTTGCACCTATTATTTACTCTCATTTTCTTAGGTTTTGAGGTAAAATCGCATTAAGATGCTCTCGAAATATAATGCAAGGTGTTTAAATTGCAGGATTTGAGTTAAATTGAAGAGAATGACTAAAGATAACTCAAACAGGAGCAAAACTTGCACAGCCCAGAAACCTAGTAAAAGCGGTGAGAGAACTATTATTCAGTTGCAGCGTAAGCCACTTCGCTGTAGCAGAATTTTGTTCGATGCCCCGGTCCAAACTTCAGAGAATTGTATTTTGAGACCCTTCTAAACCATTGTCCATGCCATTATTTCGCTAGAGCGTTGTCCTCGCCGCTGCAACGTTCAATAATCCGCTGGGAGCGGAATTCAAACATCATAGAGTTGGCAACATGGGACCTGCATAATAGCACGGTCAGCGGTGAAATTCCGCTGCCGCAGTTTCATGTTCCACTATAGTGATTCAGTTTTCCACTGGGAGCAGAATGAAAGTTCAAAGAGGCAGCTGATTCAGAAACGCGGTCCGCGCTCGTTATTTTGCGGTCGCGAAAGTCATTTTGCTGGGGCGTTTAGAATTCCGCTGGGAGCGGAATCTTTGTAGGGACAATTTTGTCCACTATTTTAAGCCTTGTATAAATACTACCTTTTCTCATTTTTAGGTCATCGGACATTGTAGGGAGCTCGTGAATAGTGCCTTTTAACTGTTTTGAGTACCTTTTAGCTTAGATTCTACCATTATTCTTGGATTTTATCTTTGTAATAACTTCTATGGCTCTAATTTCATCTTCTATCTTAATTTCTTCTATGAAAATGAGTAGCTAGACCCATAAGCTAGGGTTGTGACTCAACCCTAGTGTGGGTATCTAATGGGTCTTCTATTTTAGGATGAATTTGTGGTGAGGTGTTTGATTTTTAGTCTATTTCATGCTTAATTCACTTAATTAGGGGTTGCAAACACTGATTCATGCCTTGTTGACTAGGGTTACTCTTGAGAAAGATGACCCAAGTCTAGGTTAATGTAAATACCCGTAGAATTCTTAACTAGAAATGATGCCAGGATAGATCCCCACGTTTATATAACTATAGAAATTCTTAAATCGGACCTTTTTGGAGCGGAAAATACCCTAGGACTTGGAGGATAGAATTTTTCCAGTTGTGCAAATCTGCGGTCTACTATGCGATCGCATACCAAGTATGCGGACCGTACGGTGGTCGTATAGTTGGACAAATTGCTGTCAATTTGTAAGGACCCATAAAATTTCTTAACTAAAAAAAAACGATGCCCGGTTAGATCCCTATGCTAAGATGTCCTAGCTATATGGTATCATTCGTAGAAGGTTGAGATTAGATGCTTCCAGGTTTCTACACATAACATGAGCATACTGACTGAGAAGATAAGTTGTAATATCTTTAGTTACCCCATATCGGGTCGATCATCAGAAAGGGTTAAGATGTTTGGATGATGATAATCTCATAGGGGTTTGACTCCTTTTTTCACCCTCATGCGCACGTGGCAGAGATCCATTGTGTCAGTTAATGTTAGGAGTGTAATTCAACTCCCATGTTGTTCTTTTGAAGTCTCTATCACATCCATGTTGCAAGAATCTTACCATTTTGAGCTAAAATTATTTCCATACACTCAAGGAGACAACCGGTTTGTCATACTTGATCGCTCATCCGTAGAGCTTGCTATTGCCGGGCAGGGCATGTGTGGAGAGGGTCAATTGTTACTATCCCATGCATAACTCATAGCCTCCTAAGGATAACTGATGCTAGCATATTCATTCTCTCGATCATGCCTCCCGTGTGTCTCATGTCTAGGAAGACCCACTTCTTTTAGATCTCAAGATCACATACATGGTTCCCACCATTCCAATGCGTGCTAGTTACCTATATGCTTCATTTGTCTAATAATTAATGTTGTCACAATGATTAACGGCGTCAACATTGTTAGTACTAATCTTGGTGTCTCTTATCATATAACTTTATGAAAGACTTTACTCAGCACATCAATGGGTTCCTGAATAATTCCAGCCCAGTCTTGAAACTTTGTTGCTCCTTATTGTATTAAATCTATGTGGTATTGAAGGACCAAACATGTCAAAGTCACCCTGTGATCACATGTATTCAATAGGTAATTTTATGGTCAAATTATTGTAGCACATCTTGGAGTAATCGTGAAGGTCACCATAGGTTTAGTTTGATCATTCCAACAGAGATTTAGAATCTAGGAGGGGGAGCAGCTTATTCTCAAAAAAATTCCTGAAGATGTTATGTGAATTGATAATGAAGGGTACTTAAGCGCATTTCCCATTAGGTTGCACTAGGAGTATGATGTTTCTCAAGAATTTGTGTTTTCATATGTCTATGTCTAAGAAAGTAGTTGGAAATCCTTTGTGTATCATCCTGGTGTAAATTATAAAAGGTGAAATTAATGGATAGTTCGCTTGTGCGAGGTATCTAGCTGTCATCCTTGTTAGGTAAGATTAGGGGGTGGGATTATTTCCGTGAATGTGTTATGGTAAGGCTTGTAGGTCGAGGAAGCCACATGGGAAACGGAAAATGAAATGAAATAAAAATACCCTCGTTGGTTTGAATAAGTCAGGCAGTTGTTTTCGAAAGTTGCCATCTCTAAGTAGTTGCGTTTTGTGTCATATTTTGTGTAAAGACACCCTACTCCCCTAATTACCCTGCTATTGTGACTTCTCAAATTTGTACCATATTTGTATATGTTGTGATTAGTTCAGTCATGTGAAACCCCTTGAAATAGGTGAATAATGTGCAACTCACGTAATAGTTGAATTATGTGCAAATTTGTTATGTTAATTGAACTATGTACAGCTTGTTGAGATAATCGAGTTATATGCAACCTGTTGAGCTAACCGGGCTATGCGCAAGTTGTGGGAGTAACTGAAAATGTATGGAATTGATTTAAAATGTGTTTCGGGGGCTCTCTAACAGGTAGATATGCCTAATTACAAAGGAAACTATGGCAAAATGTTTAGAAAATATCGGAGTTAGTGAAAATTGGGGGTTGGCATGTTGTATTTTCTAACCCAAGTGAATTCCCCAATCCTCATTCAAGGACGAATGATCTTAAGTGGGGGAGGATGTAAGGACCCGTAAAATTTCTTACCTAAAAAAAATGATGCTCGGTTAGATCCCTATGTGTGATAATGCCGCGGTTCGAACCTTTAGGATTGAAAAGTACTCCAGGACCTAAAAGATAAAATTTTCCAGAATTGCGCAGATCTGCGGTCCACTATGCGATCGTAGATTAGGTATGCGGACCGCATAGTGGTTGCATACCTGGACAGCCTGCTATCCAATTTGAGGACAGTTATGCGGCCCAAGATGCAATCGCATTTTGGGAATGCAGACCGCATAGCTGTCTCATCCTTGCACCTCTATTTTTGCGGAGGAGGTTATGCGACGCACTATGCGATCGCATAACAGGAATGCAGACAGCATATTCCGGACCGCATTTCATGAGTCGGGGCAACTTTTTCTTTATTTTTGTAACCCGACCCCATTTCGATATTTAGGCCTAGGGGCTTCATTTGGGGTCATTTCCTACTGATTTTTAGAGAGAGTTGAGAGCTATGTATAGAGAGGAAGAAGGAACCTAGCCTTCCAATCACAAAATCTTGCTCAAGTCTTCAAGAATTAAGGAAGATAACCACTAGACTGTCCTCCATCCAGGTAAGTTCTACTTCCAAGAATTCATATAAGGGATTATGAGTTCAGAATTTTTTGTGCGGTTAGAAATAGGCCATGAATGTAATGCTAAGTTGTAGTATGTAATATTAATGAACTAATTTGGGTAGTCCATGTTAAAATTGGTTGAGGGGAGAAGGGATTTCCATTTTTCGGACCTTGCAATCCATTTCACGTGTTAGGTGTTTGATGCAATTCCTAAGTTTCAATTGCTGAGTAATTTTATATCTATGATTTTCTAAAATACTTTATACGTTGGAAATTTAGTGGTGATCCTTGAAACTAAAAGAAGGGAAAGTATGGAATACGAAATACGGCCATCGTGCCATGAATAGAGAAACTTGAAAAAGGCCCAAAGAGCCGAGGAAATATTGCTATTGTGAGGGGTTGTCAATGCTAATAAATATTTGTACAATGTGAACGATTCTGAGATGGATACGTTTCTACATATGTGTTACCTTTGTGTGCAAACTAACTAAAAATATTTTTGGGAGTATCATTAGTAAAACCAAGGAAGGGTGGGTCATAAGGCCCATACCTGGAACTACATGTGCCGGTGTAGGAGTGGATTGTGGATTGTGATAGTTCCCCTTGATTGGGATGAAATTGGTACCTATGAATTGGAATATGAATGAGATCGACCCACACGGCATATGTGGGGAGGCGGCCTAGCTGATCGGGTTGAGATCAGACTCCATGTTGCGCACATGGTGGTATTACTCTTGTAACAACTTTCTTACGCATCATATGTCAAACCACATTGTCCGTGGGGAGATGGCCTAGCCGATTGGGCGTGATCGGACGACGTGCTAACAAAGGCGGTGGAACATCGATGCTAATGATCTCCCATCCAAAAGTATATATATATATATATATACATATATAAATATAAACTATTTTCGTATACCGAAAAGTCGTTATGTTTCAATTGGCTATTTGAATATTGTTGGTTGTGACTTGTTGTTTCTATGTGTTGTGTTTGCCTCTATGGATACTCTACTTGAAAGAGGATTTTTGGTTATACATGCTAGTACTATTCGATGGTACTAACATCCCTTTTGCCGAGGGCGCTACATCCCTTTCATGGATGTAGGTGACTCTGTAGCTGGTAACGCGGATCGCAGGTGACGGTACCTTCTCCTTCTCCCCACAGAAGTTTTGGTGAGCCCCGCTTCCTCCCGGGTTCAATGTAGTGTTTGTTGTATTTCTTTTGTACAAGACACTAAATTTTGAGGTATAGCGGGGCCTTGTCACCGGCATTTTTATAATTCTCCTCAGTTGTATTTAGAGGCTCCGTAGACAGGTTTTGGTTGGTGTCGGGTATTGGAATTAAACTAGAAGTATTTGTATTTTGGCAAATATGTTTTTCATCATATCTACAAAGATTGTAATATTCTGGATATCATTATTGAGATTTCTAATGAGAACAAAAATGGAAGTTAATGAAATATGTATAACATATGATTGATAGAATTTACCTCCTCTATGTTCATAAGCTAATTTTGGGTAGAATGAAACCTAGCAGGCTTGCTCAGTCGGGTTCTACTCGGTTGAGTGCCAGCCGCGCTCCTTGGTTTTGGGGCGTGACACAATTTTGAGGACATCTACGAGGCCCAAAATGCAACCACATATCATGTATGCGTGCCGCATAGTTATCTCATAATTGCGCCTGAGTTTTTACGGAGGGAATCATGCGGCGCAATATGTGATCACATAACACGTATGCGGACCGCATAGTTTCTGCATACCCGGGCAGATTCCTCTTCCTTTTGGCCCAGCTTGAGGCCAATAATGCGGCAGGTTCGCGGACCGCATAACCGGAATGTGATCGCATCCCGCACCGCAAACCTGCATCAGGGCTCCTATTTCCTAACTTGTAAAACCCGACCCCCAGCCTAATATAACACCTATCCCTCATAATTTGAACTATTTTCTGATGAAATAGAGAGAGGAGAGAGTGGGTTCTAGTGAGAGAGAGTCCCAACTTCATCAATTTGATCCACCATCACTACTCAGGCCTGAATTGATCGAGTAGGGCACCATTTTCTTCACTACAAAAGGTAAGCTTCTACCCCATCAACCTTAGTTTCCAGATTTTTGTTAAAATGAAACATGGTTAGGTGAGTTCATGAAGATGGGGGTAGGAATCTTGCATGCATGTGACCAACTAGTCATAATCTAGTAAAGGGAAATGGGTTAGAGTAATCTTTCACTAAAAAGAGGCCATTTAATCGAAAGGAACACCTAGTGCTTGATAAAACACTCAAGTGAGTTCAGACATGATCATTATTTCTAATTCTAAGTTCAATTGTGCTACATTGTGAACTAGATTGAAGGTGCTAGAAGGTCTGGTGATTGTGGTAGAAATTAAGGAAAAATCCCTAATCGAGTTATGTATGGCTAATTTTAATCTTTGTAGAATCGTCGCGCTAGTGTCCGAGCATTTGGTATGAGTACCTTTCTTGATCATATTTGAATTGATTGTTCTACTGTGTTGAGGCGTAAGATTATGTCCTCTGATTGTCTTAGTTGTTTACCGTGTCACCATGTTACTCGAAATTGTGAAATATGATTATTTATGCCTATCATATCATGTGCAAAATTCATCATATGTCGGAACTTATAGATATGAAGAGTAATGCTACTAAATGAATGAAAATGGTAACGAACTCAATTGTTAAAGGTATCCCAGTGGCAAAGGCTATGTAGTAAATGATGGGAAAGAAATGTGAATTGATTTAATTAAGTTAAATGGTTATGGCGTACCTTACATGTCTCACTGTTTTTGTAAAGGTTATTGTGCCCCTTGATTTAACATAGTTCTCCGGTTGCTATGAACTTATACTCTTGGTGATAGAAATTTTTTGTGATTGAGTTGTTGCTTGTTGTTGCTTATTTAAACTATGTCCGGTGGGATCGGGTTGCGCACCACAATAAGAGGAATAAGGATGGTATGTAGAGAAAGAACAAGGGTGCAATGTGATTGTGCGGTGGGATCGGGTTGCACGCCGCAACAGGAGAAATAAGGGTGGTTTGTTGAGAAGGAATAAGGGTGAAATATGATTGTACCGTGGGATCGGGTTGCGTGTCGCAACAGGAGGAAATTGGAATAAGAAACTGTGAGACTCTCATTTGTGTTCTCTGTAATTCTGTGCAGCAATGTTTGATTTCCATGACTGTCTTCTACTTGTGTACTGTTTAATTCTACTTAGAGTGAAGTCTTTTCATACATACTAGTATTATTCAATCGTACTAACGTCCCTTTTGTCGGGGGCGCTACATCTATTTAAATGGATGTAGAATGTTATGTAGCAGGAAGCGCTGATCGACGATAGTGGTGCTTTCTCCTCCTCTCTTCAGCAGTTCTAGTGAGCCCCATTTCTTCCCGGGGCTGTGTGTAGTTACATGTTGATCTCCTCTGTACATATTGTCCCTTTTTAAGGTATATTCGGGGCCTTGTCGCCAGCATGACTATGTTCATTTCTCCATACTCCTAGAGGCTCCGTAAACCTTATGTGGGTTGTGAATATGTTTTGGGTAGTTGTTAGATTTAATCATAATCGTGATTCCATATCGTGAATAATGTAATTGGTATGTATGTTTTAAAAGATCTAATGTTGGTAATGGTGAAAGAGGAAAATGGACTTAATGTTATGAATATATATATATATATATATATATATATAT
>ML256757.1:20919-50592 GCA_005239495.1 Nicotiana undulata
ATAAAAAAGGCTCTACTAGACACGACTCTAAGACATCCTAGGACACTTTTAAAACCTTAGGCTCTGATACCAAGTTTGTCACGCCCCAAAACAGAGGGAAGGGACCGTCTCCTAACCGAGTGACCCAGTCAAGCAAGCCTGTTTAGCCTTTCCTACCCGACTAGTTTCTTCCCGTGTTAATAGCATACATTATTTACATGAGGTAGCCAGAGATAACTCAAAAACATATATATATATATATATATATATATATGTTTTTGAGTTATCTCTTGCTCCCTCATGTAAATAATGTACTATAAATAAGGGGAGAAATGAGTCGGGTAGGAGAGGCTAAACAGGCTTGCTTGACCGGGTCACTCGGGTAGGCGCCGGTCTCGTACCTCGATTTTTGGGCACGACAAACTTGGTATCAGAGCCTAAGGTTTTAAAGTGTCCTAGGATGTCTCGGAGCCATGCCTAGTATAGCCCTTCTTATCGGTGTGTTGTCGACCACATCTTTAATTAGGGGGCGACTTGGGCATTTAGGAATACTACCCTTCATTGTTATTCTATATCGTGCGATGGAGTGAAAGGTGAGGTTGTCTCTCTCTAACTCGTGCATTGCTTTAAATTTCAGTAAATGGCACCCGGGAAGAAAGCACGACTCGGCCAATAGGCCAATGCCACCCTAGGAGTGGCCATTGTTTCCCAATTTAATGATGCGGGTGAGAATAATTCCCCGATGATGAATCAGCCTAATTCCTCCACATTAGAGCGGACCATCCCAATTCCTACTCCAGCGGAGGGTGCTACAATCCCTCCTGTTGATATTCCTGATCCTCCTCCATCCCCAGCCTCCAGTCCCGGTATTTCTGATGGGGATCGTAGGGGAGCTATCCATATGCTGACCCAGTTGGTGGCTTCTGAAGCCCTGAGGTCCAATGTTGCCCCCACATCCGTTAGTGAGCAAGGAGATTCTTCCGGTTTCAGGGTTAACAGGTTCCTTCAGTTAGACCCTCCAAAGTTCACAAGTACCGAACCCGAGGCGGACCCTCAGGATTTTATTGATGAGATGCACAAGGCCCTCCGAGTTATGCGTGCTACTGAGGTAGAGGGGGTAGACTTGGCATCTTACCGTCTGAAAGGGGCGGCATATTCGTGGTTTGAGATGTGGGAGGTTTCCCGTGAGGAGGGGAGCCCTCTGGCGAGGTGGAGTGAGTTTACAGATGCCTTCATGGATCATTCTTGCCCGCTGAGATTAGGGCAGCCCGATGTAAGGACCCGTAAATTTCTTGTTTAAGATAATGACCGAATAAGTCCCCGAGTTGTTATAACTGTAGAAATCCTTAGAAACAAACCTATTTTGAATAAAAGCACCCCGGAAGTTGAAAGATGTAATTTTCCAGAAGTTGGTCATTGTGCGACGCACTATGCGGACCGCATAATGGTCGCATACCTGGGCAGGCCACTACCCAAATTGAGGACAACTATGCGGTACAGAATGCGATCACATTCTGGTTATGCGAACCGCATAGTTGTCGCATTCTTGCCCATTGGTTTTTGGTGAGGGAGGTTATGTGACGCATTATGCGATCGCATAACGTGTATGCGGACCGCATAGTGGTCGCATACCTGCACAATGTGTTTTTAAAGTTGGCCCATCTAGAGGGCCATTCTGCGACTGATCTGTGGATCGCATGTCAGGAATGCGATCCCATTCCTTACCCCATTCCTGTGTCGGGCTCCTAATTTTTCTAATTTTAAAACCCGACCCCAGTTCATTAAAAAATCCACCCCTTCATGAGAGAGAAAGTGTTTCTTCCACCAAAGTGATTTTCAAAGTCCCTCAGGCCTGATATTTCGAGTAATCTCCTTCTTCCTCATTCTAGCAGGTAAGGGTTCCCAACCCTTTTTCCATTAAGTTTCTGATTTTAAGCAAATGGGGGATTAGCATGGATTGGTTCTTGAAAATATTAACTAAGACCTTGCATGCATGTTTAATAATGGTGTTAATCACGTAAGAGGGAGTGGTTTGGGGTAAATTTCACAAAGACGGGATTGGTAATCTAATAGGGTCATATAGTGTTCGGCAAAATGCTTAAGAGAGTCCGGATTGTATGCATGATTTCCAATTCTGAGTTGAATGTGTTTAATTGTGAACTATATTGACAGTACTAGTCGGTTCAGTGATTTGTGAGTAAAAGTTAAAAAGGGATTTCGACTCCAGGTATGTATGGCTAACTTTAACCCTTGTAAAATCCCTCTTGTTGTGGCAAGCATACGGTATATTGTTGAATTTGTGATCCTTGAAAGGAATGTTCTTATAATAAAATTGTTTGTTGTTGTTGTTGCTATTGTGATGAAATTACTGGTGGTGTGTTATGAAATATAAATTGTCAGGCGGGGTCGGGTTGCACGTCGCAACACGAAGTAATAAGGTGTGGGTTGTGGTGATAAGGGTGGCCGAGGTAATAAGGGTGGCTGAGGTAATAAGGGTGGAAAAGTGATCGTTATCACTATTGATATGAAATTGATGAACTCGTGAATATGGTGGTGTTGGAAAGGGAAAAAGGAGAGATTGTAAAATTGTTGGCTTTGATTGTCTCTTTCCGTGTGTTTTAATTGTTGGTCCTATTGCTGTCCTTTTTCTTATCTGTATATTGGTTGATTGTACTTGGGATAAAGTTTGTTCATACATACTAGTACTATTCCACAATACTAACGTCCCTTTTGCCGGGGGCGCTACATCTTTTGTATGGATGTAGGTGGTTCCATAGCAGGTAGCTCAGCCCCCCGTTAGTGGTACCTCCTCTTCATCTCCGCAGCAGTTGTGGTGAGCCCATCTTCTCCTCGGGGCCGTGTGTGGATCATACCACCCTCTTTTGCTTATGTTGTAAACGTATAGTCGGGGCCTTGTTACCGGCAAGTTATGTAAAATCCCTAGTATTCGTAGAGGCTCCGTAGACATGATGTGGGTGTATATATGTATTTTGGGTAGTAACAATACGTACTCGGAACCGTGGATCATGTTGGAAAGTTATCTATGTATTATGTATGCTTGAATATCAATCGTTGAAATGCTAAAAGTGGAAGAATGGAATTATGGTGTAAGATGTACCTTGAATCTAAATTCATCTAACTCACATGAAATAATGTATGTTATGAACACGGGGTAATACGTTGGGTAGGAAAGGCAATCCAAGTCCTCTTGACTGGGTTCAACCGGTTAGGAATCGGTCTCATCCCTCGATTTTTGGGCGTGACAAACTTGGTATCAGGGCCTAGAGTTTTTAAAAGAGTCCTAGGATGTCTCAGAGACGTGTCTAGTAGAGCCCTTCTTATCGGTGTGTTGTCGACAACATCTATAATTAGGGGGATACATGGACATTTAGGAAATTACCCTTTCATTGTTATTCTATATCGTGCGGTGAACTGGAAAGTGAAAATATCCTTGCCTAATTCCTGCTTTGTTCTGAAATTTTCAGTAATGGCACCAAAGAAGAGAGCTCGGCTCGGCCTTGAGGCCAATGCCACCCTGGGTGTGGCTATGAATTCTGCACCAGATAGTGCGGGTGAGAGTGACTCCCGGACCTTGAATCTACCTGACCCTTCTATTCAGGATCAAAGCGTTCTTGTTCCTGCGGCGGCGGAGGGTGCTGAAATTCCCCCCGCTGATATTCCCGACCCCTCTACAGTTCCAGCTTTTGGTCCTGGTACGTTCGATGGGGACCTCAGATGAGCTATTCATATGTTGACTCAGTTGGTGGTCGCTCAGGCCCAAAGATCTCATGCTACCCCTGCGTCCTCTAGCGGACAGGGAGATTCCGCCAGCTCCAGAGTCAACCAGTTTCTGCGGTTGGCCCTTCCGGAGTTCTCAGGTACAGACCCAAAGGCCGATCCGTAGGATTTTCGTGATGAGATGTACAATACCCTTCGGGTGATGAAGGCTACAGAGATAGAGGAGGTTGAGTTAGCTTCGTACAGGCTGAGGGGAGCAGCATATTCCCGGTTTGAGATGTGAGAGGGTTCCCTTGGGAAGAGAAGTCCTCCGGCTAGATGGGATGAGTTAGTGGATGCTTTCATGGATCACTTCTTGCCTGCCGAGACTGTGACAGCCCGTGCTACAAAGTTTGAGGTCCTCAAGCAAGGTAATATGAATGTGTGGGATTACCACATGGAATTTGTGCGGTTGTCTAAATATGCCCCTCACTTGGTGTCGACTATGGATGCCAGGGTTCGACGTTTTGTTTAGGGCCTTAGTCCCTTGGTTGTGAATGAAGCTGCTACATCTGCCTTGCACTCAGACATGAATTATTGGAAGATTGTAGGATTCGCCCAGGCTACAGAGGCTAGGAAATTGAAGATAAGGTAAGAGAGAGAGAGTAACAGCAGGTCCCGGTCAGCGAGCCACTCGGGGAGTTCAGTTGGAGGAGGGAGACTAGTTCATGAGAGAGGGTCATCAGGTCCATCATAGTCCTATGCACAGTCCTCAGCCAGCGCACCGCCATCAGTGCACCGTTTCCAGTAGAGCAGTCGCTGGGGACCAGGATCAGACAGCAGGAGACCCCATCAGTTAGGTTGCCCAGGAGGGAGGTTCCAGCTGCAGGGGAGGGCTCCGTGCCCTAAGTGTGGGAGGTTCCATACCGAGTCTTGTTATCTGGATCTCCCAGTGTGCTACGAGTATGGAGTGAGAGGTCATATTCAGCGGGATTGTCGTGCGCCCAGTCAGGGCAGGGGTAGGGGTTTTGTTCAGTCATCCGGTTCTTCAGTCGCCACATCTTCAGGGCGTCTTCTAGCTCCAGCGGGGCGTGGTGCAGTTAGGGGTGGAACTCGAGGTAGAGGTGGGCCCAACCGGTTATATGATTTGAGTGGTCGCAAGAACGCAGAAGCTTCTCCAGATATTGTTACAGGTATTCTGACTGTTCAAGCACTTGATTGTTATGCTCTTATTGATCCGGGGTCCTCCTTGTCTTATGATACCCCGTTTATTGCTTTGAGTTTTGGGATAGAACCCGAACAACTTCATAAGCCGTTCTCTGTATCGACTCCGGTTGGTGATTCTATTACAGCCGCGCGAGTCTATAGGAATTGTGTTGTCACTGTATGTGGTCGCGTTACCACGGCCGAGCTTATTGAGCTTGGGATTGTAGATTTTTGATATTATTATGGGAATGGGCTGGCTTTATTCGTGCTTCACTAAACTCGACTGTCGAACCATAATCATGAGGCTAGAGTTTCCTAATGAGCCAGTTATTGAGTGGAAGGGAAATGGTGTGGTGCCGAAGGGTAGGTTTATTTCCTACCTTAAGGACTCAAAGATGATTAAAAAGGGGCGGGTTGCAGACACCACTTCAGAGGTGCCTGCTCCTGAGTCCGTGCCTGTTGTGAATGAGTTTCTTGAAGTATTTCCGAACGAGCTTCCAGGGATTCCGCCAAATAGAGAGATCGATTTCGGGATTGATGTACTATCAGATACGCAACCAATATCTATTCCACCATATAGAATGGCGCCAGCAGACTTGAGGGAGTTAAAGGAGCAGTTGAAGGATTTATTAGAAAAGGGGTTCATTCTGCCGAGTGTGTCGTCGTGGGGCGCTCCAGTTCTTTTCGTCAGAAAGAAGGATGGGTCGCTTCGGATGTGTATCGATTATCGACAGCTCAACAAAGTCATTATCAAAAACAGTTATCCATTGCCTCGAATAGATGATTTGTTCGATCAATTGCAAGGTTCGAGGTTCTTCTCCAAAATTGATTTACGGTCCGGGTATCATCAGTTGAAGATCAGAGAGTAGGATATTCCTAAGACCGCCTTCAGGACTCGTTATGGACATTTTGAATTTTTGGTAATGTCCTTTGGGCTGACCAATGCACCAGCACCTTTCATGGATCTTATGAATCGGGTTTTCAAGCCATTTCTAGACTCCTTCGTGATTGTTTTTATTGATGCATCCTTGTCTACTCGCGGAGTCGGGAAAAATTATTCTAATCACCTCAGGGCAGTTCTGCAGACTCTTCATCATCACCAGTTGAATGCTAAATTTTTGAAATGTGAGTTTTGGCTAGAATACGTCACCTTTTTGGGTCATGTTGTTTCCAGAGAAAGGATTCAGGTTGATCTCCAGAAGATCGCGGTAGTGAAAGATTGGCCTAGACCAACGACCCCGACAGATATTCGCAGTTTTGGGTCTAGTTGGGTATTATCGGAGGTTTGTGGAGGGATTCTCTACCCTCGCCTCCCCATTGACTAAATTGACGCAGAAAGAAGTGAAGTTCCAGTGGTCCAACGCTTGTGAGAAGAGTTTTCAGGAATTGAAGTCGAGATTGACTTCGGCACCGGTATTGACCTTTCCAGAAGGTATAGAGGGATTTGTTGTTTATTGCGATGCTTCAAGGGTTGGTTTGGGGTGTGTGTTGATGCAACATGGGAAGGTTATACCGTATGCTTCAAGGCAACTCAAGAATCACGAGAAGAATTATCCGACGCATGATTTGGAGCTCGCGGTAGTGGTGTTTGCATTAAAATTTTGGCGGCATTATCTTTATGGGGTCCACGTGGACGTGTTCTCAGACCACAAGAGTCTTCAGTATTTATTCAAGAAGAAGGAGTTGAATCTAAGGCAGCAGAGGTGGTTAGAATTGCTCAATGGTTATGATATGAATATTTTGTACCATCCAGGGAAGGCGAATGTGGTGGCCGACGCTCTCAGTCGGAAGTCTATGGGTAGTTTGGCTCATTTGGAAGCGGATCAGAGGCCCTTGGATCGGGAGGTTTATCAATTGGACAATTTGGGGGTTTGTCTCTCGACCTCACACGAAGGGGAGATTATGGTGCATAATGAAGCAGAATCGTCACTTGTAGCGGAAGTCAAAGAAAAGCAGCTTATTGATCCAGCATTGGCACAGTTGAAGGAGGCAGTTCTGAATAATAAGATTCCAGCATTTTCACTCGGTAGTGATGATGGGGTATTTTAATGTCAAGGTAGGCTATGTGTTCCAGATGTGGATAATCTTCGGGAGAGGGTAATGGCGGAGGCTCACAGTTCCAGGTATTCTGTGCACCCAGGCTCTATGAAAATGTATCATGATCTCCGGGAAATTTATTGGTGGAGCGGAATGAAGAAGGGTGTGGCGGACTTCGTGTCTAGATGTCCGAATTGTTAGAAGGTGAAGGCCGAGCATCAACGGCCTGGTGGATTAACTCAGCTTATGGAAATACCGATGTGGAAATGGGAGATGATCAACATGGATTTCGTGGTAGGATTACCTCGCACTCAGCGCAAGTTTGACTCAATTTGGGTGATAGTGGATCGACTCACCAAATCAGCTCACTTTTCGCCAGTCAAATCCACCGATACTGCATAACGGTACGCTCAGTTGTATATCAAGGAAATAGTTAGACTTCATGGCACTCTAGTTTCTATTATCTTAGATCGAGGAGCCCAGTTCACAACTAATTTTTGGAGGAAATTTCAGCAAGGTTTGGGTACTCAGGTGAATCTCAGCACGACTTTCCATCCACAGACTGATGGTCAAGCGGAGTCGACTATTCAGACGCTTGAAGATATGTTACGGGCTTGTGTTTTAGATTTCAAAGGTAGTTGGGATGACCATTTGTCACTTATCGAATTTTCTTACAATAACAGCTTTCATGCTAGTATTCAGATGGCCCCGTTTGAGGCATTGTACGAAAGAAGGTGTAGATCTCCGATTGGATGGTTCGAAGCTGGTGAGACGGAATTGTTAGGGCCATATCTTGTGCACCAAGCTATGGAAAAAGTTAGAGTCATTCAGGAGAGGCTGAAATCTACTCAGAGTCGTCAGAAATCCTCTGCGGACGTTCGTCGAAGAGAATTGGAGTTCCAGGTAGACGATTGGATATTCTTAAAAGTGCCCCCCATGAAGGGAGTGATGCGGTTTGGGAAGAAAGGGAAGTTGAGCCCTAGGTACGTCGGGCCATATCGGATCGCTCAAATGATAGGACGGGTGGTTTATAGGCTGGAATTGCCCCTTGAAATGTCATTAGTGCACCCGGTGTTCCATGTGTCTATGTTGAAGAAAGTGGTTGGGGATCTATCCGCTATCGTGCTAGTTGGGACTATTGAGGTTAGTGAAGAGTTATCATACGAAGAGGCTTCGATTGCTATTCTTGATAGGCAAGTTCGTAAATTGAGAAACAAAGAGATTGCTTCTGTTAAAGTGTTGTGGCAAAGTCAACGAGTCGAAGAAGCCACGTGTGAAGCAAAGAAATAAATGAGAGAAAAATATCCCCAATTGTTTGAACAAGTCTAGTAGTGATCGTGCGAACTATTGCCTCAAGGCAATTTGAGGTCGTATTCAGATTCGTGCAAAAGGCACCCCATTTTCCCCTAATTGCCCTATTGTTGTAACTTTCCAATGCGTGCTAAAATTGTATATGATGTTATTAACTGGGTAGTGTGCGACCTTTGAAGTAAATGAACGTTTTGTGAAACTTATGTGATAGGCAAATGATTAATAGTAGTGTGGATTGGTAATGATTAATTGAAATATATATACAGCATATTGAGGTGATTGAATCGTATGGGACTCACTAAAATGACCAAATTATGTGCAAGTATGTGCCACTAAGTGAATCATACGCTAATTTGTGATGTAAAGAGAATGAACTATGTGTAGTTGTTAAAGTGATTGGATATGTGCAAATGTTGAGGTAATGAAATGTATACCAGTTGTAGGAATAACAGAAACTGTGTAATGATGCTTGAAAATGTGTTTCGGGGGCTCTCTGGCAGGTAGATAGGTCTAAATACAAAGGAAACTCTGGCGAAATTTCCTGAAAATATTGGAGTTAGTGTAAATCTGGAAGTTCGCATATCATGTTTTCAAAACCAAACAATTTCCAAAATCCTCATTCGAGGACGAATGATTTTAAAGGGAGGAGAATGTAAGGACACGTAAAATTTCTTGTTTAAGATAATGCCTGAATAAGTCCCTGAGTTGTTATAACTGTAGAAATCCTTAATAACGGACCTATTTTGAATAAAAGCACCCAGGAAGTTGAAAGATGTAATTTTCCAGAAGTTGGGAGTTATGCGACGCACTATGCGATCGCATAACGGGTATGCAGACCGCTTAATGGTCGCATACTTGGGCAGGCCACTTCCCAAATTGAGGACAACTATGCGGTTCAGAATGCGATCGCATTCTGGTTATGCGGACCGCATAGTTATCGCATTCTTTCCCATTGGTTTTTGGTGAGGGAGGTTATGCGACGCACTATGCGATCGCATAACGTGTATGCGGACCGCATAGTTATCGCATTCTTTCCCATTGGTTTTTGGTGAGGGAGGTTATGCGACGCACTATGCGATCGCATAACGTGTATGCGGACCGCATAGTGGTCGCATATCTTCACAATGTGTTTTTAAAGTTGGCCCATATTTAGGGCCATTATGCGACCGGTCTGCGGACCGCATGTTAGGAATGCATTCCTGACAGCATTCCTGTGTCGGGCTCCTAATTTTTCTAATTTTAAAACCCTACCCCCATTTCATTAAAACACCCCACCCCTTCATTTTAGCAAGTCTTCTAAACAAAATAGAGAGAAGGAAATGGGAGTTCTTGAGAGAGAAAGTGGTTCTTCCACCAAAGTGATTTTCAAAGTCCCTCAGGCCTGATATTTCGAGTAATATCCTTCTTCCTCATTCTAGCAGGTAAGGGTTCCCAACCCTTTTTCCATTAATTTTCTGATATTAGCATGGATCAATTCTTGAAAATATTAACTAATACCTTGCATGCATGTTTAATAATGGTGTTAATCTAGTAAGAGGGAGTGGTTTGGGGTAAATTTCACAAAGACGGGGTTGGTAATCTAATGGGGTCACATAGTGTTTGGCAAAATGCTTAAGAGAGTCCGAATTGTATGCATGATTTCCAATTCTGAGTTGAATATGTTTAATTGTGAACTAGATTGACGGTACTAGTCGGTTCGGTGATTTGTGAGTAAAAGTTAAAAAGGGATTTCGACTCCAGGTATGTATGGCTAACTTTAACCCTTGTAAAATCCCTCTTGTTGTGGCAAGCATACGGTATGTGTACTTATATGAAAATATGTGAATTGACTGTCTAGTTGATTGCCACCCCACTGTGTTAGATGGGATTTTGAATTGTGACTTGGCATGCCTATCTTATTATGTGCAAAGATGGTAGTTGTTTAAAGTTATTAATATGAAGCATTGTAAATAGGTTGAATGGTTATGGCAACACCTTGTGCGTAAAATGCTACTTGATGAAAGTTTCGGGTGCCTTGAGCCCAAGTAAATGAATTGTTAAATGTGAATTTGTGATCCTTGAAAGGAAGGCCCATGTGATGAAATTGTTTGGTGTTGTTGTTGAATTTGTGATCCTTGAAAGGAAAGTTCTTATAATGAAATTGTTTGTTGTTGTTGCTGTTGTGATGAAATTACTGGTGGTGTGTTATAAAATAAAAATTATCAGGCGGGTTCGGGTTGCGTGCCTAAACACGAAGTAATAAAGTGTGGGTTGTGGTGATAAGGGTGGCCGAGGTAATAAGGGTGGAAAAGTGATCTTTATCACTATTGATATGAAATTGATGAACTCATGAATATGGTGGTGTTGGAAAGGGAAAAAGGAGAGATTGTAAAATTGTTGACTTTGATTGTCTCTTTCCGTGTGTTTTGATTGTTGGTCCTATTGCTGTCCTTTTTCTTATCTATATATTGGTTGATTGTACTTGGGATAAAGTTTGTTCATACTTACTAGTACTATTCCACAGTACTAACCTCTCTTTTGTTGGGGGCGCTACATCTTTTGTATGGATGTAGGTGGTTCCATAGCAGGTAGCTCAGCCCGCTGTTAGTGGTACCTCCTCTTCATCTCCACAGCAGTTGTGGTGAGCCCCTCTTCTCCTCGGGGCCGTGTGTGGATCATACCACCCTTTTTTGCTTATGTTGTAAAGGTATAGCCGGGGCCTTGTTACCGGTAAGTTATGTAAAATCCCTAGTATTCGTAGAGGCTCCGTAGACATGATGTGGGTGTATATATGTATTTTTGGGTAGTAACAGTACGTACTCGGAACCGTGGATCATGTTGAAATGTTATGTGTGTATTATGTATGTTTGAATATCAATCGTTGAAATGCTAATAGAGGAAGAATGGAATTATGGTGTAAGATGTACCTTGAATCTAAATTCGGCTAACTAACATGAAATAATGTATGTTATGAACACGGGGTAATACGTTGGGTAGAAAAGGCAATCCAGATCTGCTTGACTGGGTTCACCCGGTTAGGCGCCGGTCTCATCCTTCGATTTTGGGACGTGACACCCGAGCATCAGAGTTTGAGGTCCTCAAGCAAGGTAATAGAAGTGTGTGGGAATATCATATGCAATTCGTGCGCCTGTCCAAGTATGTTGTTCACATTATGCTGACCATGGAGGCCCGAGTTCGCCGGTTTGTACAGTGCCTTAGTCCCTTGGTTGTTAATGAAGCTGCCACAACTGTTCTACATTCTTGAATGAACTATGGGAAGATTGTGGGATTCTCCCATGCTACAGAGGCTCGGAAGTTAAAGCTAAGGATGGATCGAAAAGGTGGTAGCAGGGCCCGGTCAGCGGGCAACCTTGGGAGTTCATTCGAAGATGGGAGATCAGTTCATCATGGTAGGTCATTAGGGCCACCCCAGTCTTATGCTCAGTCCTCAGTCAGTGCCCCACCACTAGGGCATCATCATCATTAGCAGGGAGGTCGTTTTGGGGACAATTCAGGTAGCAGGAGGTTCCATCAGCCAGGTCGACAAGGAGGGAGATTCCAACAGCAGCGGAGGGCCCCACGTCCTAAGTGCGGGAGGTTTCATTCTGAGCCTTGTTACCTTGACATACCGGTATGCTATAGATGCAGAATGATAGGCCATATTCAGCGAGACTATCGTAAATCAAGCCAGGGCACAGGTAGGGGCACCGCCCAACCATCTAGTTCTTCAGCTGCTACATCTTCAGCACGCCCTCCATCCCGAGGCCCTCCAGCACCAGAAGGGCATCGTACAGTTAGGGGTGGTGCACGGGGTCTAGGAGGACCCAGACCGTTCTATGCCCTGAGTGGTCGTCAGAGTGCATAGGCTTCTCCAGACGTCATCACTGGTATTTTGACTGTTCAATCCCATGAAGAATAGCAACCGAACAATTAACATATGTCACTCTTTTATTTCTTCAAGTTTTGGGATAGAACCAGAACAGCTTCATGAGCCGTTATTAGTGTCAACTCTAGTTGGTGAATCTATTACGGTCGCGCGAGTCTATAGGAATTGTGTTGCCACGGTGTATGGTCGGGATACCACGGCCGATCTTATTGAGCTAGGAATGGTTGAGTTTGATGCAATAATGGGGATGGATTGGCTCTATTCATAATTTGCTAAACTCGACTGTCGAACCAGAATTATGAGGCTTCAGTTTCCTAATGAACCAGCTATTGAGTGGGAGGGGGATAATATTGTGCCAAGAGGTAGGTTTATTTCCTACCTTAAGCCCTCAAAAATAATCAAAAAGGGGTGCATCTACCATTTGGTCCTGGTTGCAGACACCACTTCATAGGTGCCTGCTCCCGAGTCCGTGCCTGTTGTGAATGAATTCCTTGATGTTTTTCCGGATGAGCTTCCTGGGATTCCATCAAACAGAGAGATTGATTTTGGGATTGATGTATTGCCAGGCAAGAATCCAATATCTATTCCACCATACAAGATGGCGCCAGCGGAATTGAGGGAGTTAAAGGAGCAGCCGAAGTGTGTCACCTTGGGGCGCACCGTTCCTTTTTGTCAGAAAGAATGATGGATCGTTGAGAATGTGTATTGACTACCGGTAGCTCAACAAGGTCACAATAAAAAACAAATACCCATTGCCTCGGATAGATGATTTGTTCCACCAATTGCAAGGTGCTAGGTTCTTCTCAAAGATTGATTTGCGGTCCGGGTATCACCAACTAAAGATCAAGGAGCAGGATATTCCTAAGACCGCCTTCAGGAATCGGTATGGGCACTTTGAATTCTTGATAATGTCTTTTGGGCTAACCAACGCCCCAACAACTTTCACGGACCTTATGAATCGGGTCTTCAAGCCATTTCTTAACTCTATTGTAATAGTCTTCATCGACGATATTCTTTTTTATTTGCGAAGTCAGGAAGATCATGCTAATCACCTCAGGGAAATTCCGCAGACTCTTCATCAGCACCAGTTGTATGCAAAGTTCTCAAAAAGCAAATTTTGGCTAGAATCAGTTACCTTTTTGGGCCATGTTGTCTCTAGGGAAGGGATTCAGGTTGATCCCCAAAAGATCGCAGCTGTGAAAGATTGGCCTAGACCAACGACCCCGATAGAGATTCGCAGTTTCTTGGGTTTAGCTGGATATTATCGGAGGTTCGTGGAAGGATTCTCTACCCTCGCCTCCCCATTGACTAAGCTAACGCAGAAAGCGGACAAGTTCCAGTGGTCCGATGCTTGTGAAAGGAATTTCCAGGAATTGAAATCAAGATTGACTTCGGCGCCGGTGTTGACCTTGCCAGAGGGTACAAAGGGATTTGTGGTGTATTGTGATTCTTTAAGGGTTGGTCTGGGGTGCGTGTTAATGCAATGTGGTAGGGTTATAGCGTATGCTTGAGGCAGCCTAAGAATCAGGTAAAGAATTATTCGACGCATGATTTGGAGCTTGCAGCAGTCGTCTTTGCATTGAAAATCTGGCAGCACTATCTTTATGGGGTCCATGTGGACGTGTTCACAGACCACAAGAGTCTCCAGTATCTATTCAAACAGAAGGAATTAGACTTAAGGCAGAGGATATGGTTGGAATTGCTCAAAGATTATGATATGAATATCTTGTACCATCTAGGGAAAGCGAATGTGGTGGCAGACGCTTTTAGTCGGAAATCCATGGATAGTTTGGCTCACTTAGAAGCAGGTCAGAGGCCTTTGGCTCGAGAGGTTTACCAGTTGGCCAGTCTGGGGTTTTGTCTTACGGCCTCAGACGAAGGGAATGTTGTGGTGCATAACGGAGCTTAATCCTCGTTTGTGGCGGAAGTCAAGGAAAAGAAATTCAATGATCCAGCAATGTCACGGCTAAGGGAGGCAATTCTTAATCACAGGACCACAACTTATTCAATTAGCAAGGATGACAGTGTTTTGCGGTGCCAAGGTAGATTATGTGTTCCGGATGTGGATGACCTTTGGGAGAGGATAATGGCAAAGGCTCACAATTATAGATATTTCGTACACCCAGGTTCTACGAAAATGTATCACGGCCTCAAGGAAGTTTATTGGTGGAATAATATGAAGAGGGGTGTGGTGGACTTTGTGGCTAAATGTCCAAACTGTCAGCAAGTGAAGGCCGAACATCAGAGGCTCGGTGGGTTGGCGCAGCTTATAGAGATACCAATATGGAAATGTGAGATGATCAATATGGATTTTGTGGTAGGGTTACCCCGCACTCGGCTCAAGTTTGACTCAATTTGGGTGATAGTAGATCAACTCACGAAGTCAGCACATTTCTTGCCAGTCAAATCCACCGACACTACAGAACAATATGCTCAGTTGTATATCAAGGAAATAGTCATGCTCCATGTCACTCCAGTTTCCATTATCTCGGATCGGGGGGCCTAATTCACAACTAACTTTTGGAAGAATTTTCAGCAAGGTTTGGGGACGCAGGTAAATCTCAGCACAGCTTTCCACCCGCAAACTGACAGATAAGCAAAGCGACTATCCATACGCTTGAGGACATGTTGCGTGCTTGTGTGCTTGATTTTAAAGGTAGCTGAGATGATCATTTTACACTTATTGAATTTTCTTACAACAACAGTTTCCACGCCAGCATTCAAATGGCCCCATTTGAGGCATTTGTACGGTAGGAGGTGTAGGTCTCCGATTGGGTGGTTCGAGGTTGGAGAGGCCAAACTATTAGGCCCAGATCTCGTGCATCAAACTATGGAGAAAGTTAGAATCATAAAGGGACGATTAGAAACTACTCAGAGCCGTAAGAAATCTTACTTGGACGTTCGTCGCAGGGATTTGGAGTTCCAAGAAGATGATTGGGTGTTCTTGAAGATATCTCCCATGAAAGGGATCATGCGGTTTGGGAAGAAAATGAAATTGAGTTCGAGGTATGTCGGGCTATATAGAATCACTCAAAGGATAGGAAAGGTGGTGTATAGGCTGGAGCTGCCCCCTAAAATGTCATTGGTGCACCCAGTATTTCATGTGTCCATGTTGAAGAAAGTTGTTAGGGACCCGTCTGCCATCGTGTCATATGAAGAGATTCCGGTTGCTATTCTTGATAGGCAGGTCCGTAAGTTGAGAAACGAGGAAATTGCATCGGTTAAGGTGTTATGGTGAAATCAGCAAGTCGATGAAGCTACTTGTGAAGCTGAAAATGAAATAAAAAAGAAGTACCCCCATTTGTTGAATAAGTGAGGTAGTCGTTTATGAAGTTGATTATCTCTAAATAATTGCATTACATGTCATATTGTGTAGAGCCACACCACTCCCCTAATCCCCCGTTCTCTTATGAATCCTTAATTAGTATTACATTTGTGTATTATTGTGTTAACTGAAATATGTGGAATTTGTTGAAGTAACTGAATTTTGTGGAATTTGATGATGTAACTGAATTATGTGGAATTGGTTGAAGTAACTGAATTATGTGAAATTCTTTGAAGTGTGTTTCGGGGGTTCTCTGACCGGTGGATAGACCTAATTACAAAGGAAACTCTGGCAAAAATTTTAGAAAAATCGGAGTTAGTGAAAATTGGGGGGTTAGCATATTGTATTTTCAAACCCAAGTGATTCCACCGATACTCATTCGAGGACGAATGATCTTAAGTGGGGGAGTAAAGACCTGTGGAATTCTTAACTAGAAACGATGCCCGGATAGATCCCCATGTTGATATAACTATAGAAATGCTTAAATCGGACATTTTTGGAGTGGAAAATACCCTAGGACTTAGAGGATAGAATTTTTCCAGTTGTGCAAATTTGCGGTCCGCTATGCGATCGTATATCAAGTATGCGGACCGCACAGTGGTCGCATAGTTGGACATATTGCTGTCCATTTTGAGGACAACTAATGCGATCGCATATCATGTATGCAGGCCGCATAGTTGTCACGTAATTGCGCCTGAATTGTTGCGGAGGGAATCATGCGGCACACTATGCAATCGCATAACAGGTATGCAGACCGCATAGTTTCCGCATACCCGGGCAGATTCCTTTTCCTTTTGGACCAGCTGGAGGCCAATAATGCGGCAGGTTCGCGGACCGCATAACCGTAATGCGATCGCATTTCGGACCGCAAACCTGCATCGGGGCTCCTATTTCATAATTTTTAAAACTCGACCCCCATCCTAATATAACACCCATCCCTCATAATTTTAACTATTTTCTGATGAAATAGAGAGAGTAAAGAGTGGGTTCTAGTGAGAGAGAGTCCCAACTTCATCAATTTGATCCACCATCACTACTCAAGCCTGAAAATTGATCGAGTAGGGCACCATTTTCTTCACTACAAGAGGTAAGCTTCTACCCCATCAACCTTAGTTTCCAGATTTTTGTTAAAATGAAACATGATTAGGTGAGTTCATGAAGATGGGGGTAGGAATCTTGCATGCATGTAATCAACTAGTCATAATCTAGTAAAGGCAATCTTTCACTAAAAAGAGGCCATTTAATCTAAGGGAACACTTAGTGCTTGATAAAACGCTCAAGTGAGTTCAGACATGATTATTAGTCTTAATTCTAAGTTCAATTGTGCCACATTGTGAACTAGATTGAAGGTGCCAGAAGGTCCGGTGATTGTGGCATTAAGGAAAAATCCCAAATCGAAGTATATATGGGTAACTTTAATCTTTGTAGAATCATCGCGCTAGTGTACGAGCATTTGGTATGAGTTCCTTGCTTGATCATATTTGAATTGATTGTTCTACTATGTTGAGGCGTAAGATTCTGTCCTCTGATTGTCTTAGTTATTTACCATGTCACCATGTTACTCAAAATTGTGAAATTTGATTCTTTATGCTTATCCTATCATGTGCAAAATTCATCATATGTCGATATGAAAGGTAATGCTACTAAATGAATGAAAATGGTAACGAACTCAATTGTTAAAGGTATCCAAGTGCCAAAGGCTATGTAGTAAATTATAGGAAATAAATGTTAATTGATTTAATTAAGTTAAATGGTTATGGCGTACCTTACATGTCTCACTAGTTTTGTAAAGGTTATTGTGCCCCTTGATTTCACATGATTCTCCGGTTGCTATGAACTTATACTCTTGGTGATAGAAATTCTTCTGATTGAGTTTTCGCTTGTTGTTTCTTATTTAAAATATGTCTGGTGGGATCGGGTTGCGCCGCAACAGGAGAAATAAGGATGGTATGTAGAGAAGGACCAAGGGTGCAATGTGATTGTACGGTGGGATCGGGTTGCACGCCGCAACAGGAGAAATAAGGATGGTATGTAGAGAAGGACCAAGGGTGCAATGTGATTGTACGGTGGGATCGGGTTGCACGCCGCAACAGGAGAAATAAGGGTGGTTTGCTGAGAAAGAATAAGGGTGAAATATGATTGTACCGTGGGATTGGGTTGCGCGTCGCAACAGGAGTAAATTGGAATAAGAAACTTTGAGACTCTCATTTGTGTTCTCTGTAATTCTGTGCAGCAATGTTTGATTTCCATGACTGTCTTCTACTTGTGTACTATTTAATTCTACTTAGAGTGAATTCTTTTCATACATACTAGTATTATTCAATCGTACTAACGTCCCTTTTGTCGGGGGCGCTACATTTTTTTAAATGGATGTAGATGGTTCTGTAGCAGGAAGCGTTGATCGAAGATAGTGGTGCTTTCTCCTCCTCCCTTCAGCAGTTCTGGTGAGCCCCATTTCCTCCCGGGGCCGTGTGTAGTTACATATTGATCTCCTCTGTACATGTTGTCCCTTTTTAAGGTATATCCGGGGCCTTGTCGCCAGCATGACTATGTTCATTTCTCCATACTCCTATAGGCTCCGTAGACCTTATGTGGGTTATGAATATGTTTTGGGTAGTTGTTGGATTTAATCATAATCGTGATTCCGTATCGTGAATATTGTAATTGGTATGTATGTTTTAAAATATCTAATGTTGGTAATGGTGAAAGAGGAAAATGGACTTAATGTTATGAATATGTTTTTGAGTAATCTCTTGATACCTCATGTAAATAATGTATGATATAAACACGGGGAGAAACGAGTCGGGTAAGAGAGGCTAAACAGGCTTGCTTGACCGAGTCACTCGGTTAGGCACCGGTGTCGTCCCTCGGTTTTGGGGCGTGACAAACTTGGTATTAGAACCTAAGGTTTTAAAATGTCCTAGGATGTCTCAGAGCCGTGCCTAGTAGAGCCCTTCTTATTAGGTGAGTAATTTAGTATGAGGTTATGTCATATGCCCATGATTCACAAATCTATACTAGATTTTAGATCTCGTTAGTTACTCGCCTAGGAGTAAGTTGCATCCCTAGTGCCTTTTAATACTTGATAACAAAACCCACAAATGTATTGTAGCTAGTTTGATAATAGTTACCTATAGTTTTAAACTTAGTGTAGAAACAAAACCAATCATGTTAGAAGAGCAATTAAGAACAAGAAACACTACTAAATTGGATAGGACCTCGACTCCCATTGCATATCTCCCTGTGGATATCGATCCCGACCATGTCGGGTAAAAGGTGGTTCGACCTTGCCTTGCCATTTAATAGTGGTATAGGTGGGTGTAGAGCAGTGCTTCAGATCTTTTTGCCTAGTCTTGGTTTTTGTTAAACTTTTGACTCCTTTGTGAGTTGATTATGATTCCTTTGGCTCATTTTGAACAATTCCTAAAAGCAAGCGTATTTCATTAGTTTTCGGCAATACCTTCAAGAATTTTTGGCCTAAACACAAGTAAAAGAGAGAAAATAATAGGTTGAAGTCCCTACTTATCACACACCTTACCAATACCTCGTGGAGGTAAAGAGGCTGTTAATCTACACCCACCTATACCACTATTAAGTGGCAAGGCAAGGTCGAAGCAGCTTTTACCCGACAGGGTCGGGATCGATATCCACAAGGAGTTATGCAATGGGAGTCGAGTTTCTATTTGATTTAGTAGCGTTTCTTGTTCGTAATTGCTCTTCTAAACATGGATGGTTTTGTATCTATACTAAATTTAGTTCTAGAGATCACTATTGTTAAACTAACTACAATGTTTTTGTGGGATTTTTATCAAATGTTTAAAGGCACTAGGGTTGCAACTTACTCCTAAATGAGTATCTAACGGTGTCTAAAATCTAGGATAGTGTGATGACCCAAAAGGTCATCCTGATTTAATTAAGCTAACATGTGTTTCGAGGCCCCGAAAGCCTCCGTTAATCTCATCTCGATATGCGTGCGTAGCACGGGCGTGTTGCCGGGAAGCCTTTATGTGAAAACTTGATGAAAGTGGAATTTTATAATAATTAATGGAATAAAGTTGACTTTGGTCAACATTTTTGGTAAACGGACTCGAACTCGTGATTTGACGGTTTTGGAGGGTCTGTAGGAAAATATGGGACTCGGGTCCGTCAAATTCCGAGGTCCCAAGCCTGAGAAATGAATTTTGAAAGAAAATTGTTTTCTGAAAATAATAATGGTTTTTGAAAATGATAATTGATGTGAAAACCATGTTACCGGGCATGTATTATGGTTACGGAGCCCGGAACAGGTTTAATATATGTTGTGCGACTTATCTGTTAAATTTGGTGTAAAACGGTCTTGAAATGACATGTTTCGGATGAAAATCGGAATAATTGAGCTTTGTGAAGTTTTAAGAAAATTCTATGAGTTTTGAGGTTTAATTCATTAATTTTTATGATATTTTGGTGATTTAAATGCTTATATAAGTCCGTAGGATGATTTGGGAGTCATGTGTGTTTTTGGTTTTTAGACTCGAGGGCTCGGGTGAGTTTCGGTAGTTAACGGGGTGGTAAAGAGTCAAAAATCTGGTGTTTTCTTCAGGTTTCTGGTGTCTGGTGATTTAGTCTATGCGATCGCATAGGAGGGGCTGCGATCGCATAGTGGTGTGTGGGGGAGGGGGGTCTGAAGCCTTGTGTGATCACAAGGGTGGGTCTGCGATCGCATTGTAGAAAATTCGGGTGTTCTGCGATCGCATCCGTTCTTCGCGATCGCGTAGGGTACCAGGGTGACTCGGTGGAATCTAGGTAGTTCTTCTCTGCGGTCGAACCATTTCCTCCGCGATCGCAAAGGCCTATGGGGGTGACCTTCTGCGATCGCAGCCCTGTGTCTGCGGTCGCGTTGTAGGAATCTTTAAAGCTCTGCGATCGCAGCCCTTCGTCCGCGATCGCAGAGAACAAAATCGCCCAGTTAATTCCTTAAGTCAAAAATAGAATGTTAATTCGGGATTTCCACTTATTCATCAATTCCTTCTTCTCCAAAGACCCATTGACGACCTCCAAGCTAGTTTCCCTCCATAACCACTTGGGTAAGTGTTCCTAACACCAATCTCTTCCATTTTTCTTCCCCAATCACTAGAATCTAGGTCTAAAAACATGAAATCAAAGTAGAAATTAAGGGTTTTTGAGTAGAGTTAGGGTTATGGGATTTTGGGTGATTCAACCTCAATTTGGGGTCGGATTTCAAAACAAATCATATATTTAGGCTCGTGGGGGTATGGGTAATCGGGTTTTGGTCTGAGCCTCGTGTTTGGACCAAGCGGGCCCGAGGTCGAATTTTTGTATTTTGGGAAGAATGCTAGGAATTATATATTTAGGCTATGGGATTGTATTAACGAGTCATTATTGATGTTAATAAGTTAATTATGTCTAGATATTGTCGTTTCGGAGTTGATTCAAAAGGAAAGGCGGTATTAGAAGATTGAATTGCTATTCTTGGACCCAAGGTAAGTGTCTTGCCTAGCTTTGGTGAGGGAATAGGTATTGTATGCTATGTTCTAAGTGTTTATCATGTTCAATGCATAGGTGAGGTGACGAGTACCTATGCATTGTGTGTCAAGCATGCCCGTGAGTCCATTTTTGATGAAATTCTTATTATTACTTCCATATTCAGTGTATTATGAAATTGTCNATTGAAAATCCTTGTTGATGAACTTGCGACGTAATGGTTCTATTGAGGACCCAACTATAAAGGATATACGTTCAAAGGTTGGTTATAACTGAGACCCTTGCGGGGAAATTGGTATGATATTGACTGAGATATTCCCCTTGTCGGGTGTTTATGATTTGTATTTCCACTATGCTGCATTCCTTGCCATTTGATATTGTCATTTTTTATGGTGAGGAAGAGCGTAAATCGCGAAGGGTGATGTCGTGCCATGATTTACATTTATTACATCATAAAATGCATAATGAGGAAGAGAGTAAAAGCACGAAGGTTGATGCCGTGCCACGATTCACATTGATTAAAAGCACAAAGGTTGATGCCGTGTCATGATCTGTATTGCCGCACATTATACATTGCATTGTGAGGAAGAGAGTAAAAGCACGAAGGGTGATGCCATGCCATGATTTATATTATCTTATATCATACATCGCATTGTGAGGAAGAGAGTAAAAGCACGAAGGGTGATGCCGTGCCATTACATACATTGTTCGTATTTATACTTGTTACGTTAGCATTCTTATTAATTTGCTCTTTTGCTTTCTCCTATGTGTTAATTAATTGTTCGTATCTCTCACTTGTCACCCCCATTAACTGCTCCCGTATCCCATGCTTATCTGTCTATTCCTGTGTTAGTCTGTGATATATCTTGTAGAACTGTACAGGTAGATTATCGTTGTCAAGTCTAGCCTCGTCACTACTTCGGCCGAGGTTTGGCTCGGCACTTACTCAGTACATGGGGTCAGTTGTACTGATGCTACGCCTGCACTTCTTTATGTTGTGCAGATCTCGCAGCCGGACCCAGTGGAAATCGTTAGAAGGAGTATCCTTCAGTCTACCTCGGAGATTGCAAGGTAGACTCGCAGACGTTCGTGGGCCTTGACGCCTCCTCTATCTCTTTTTCTTCCTTCCCTTCTTTTTCATTTAGTTCCAAAGGCAGTTGTATATAGTTATTGTTCAGCCACTTGTTTGTAGTGATCGTTTAGTATGTTCGTGAGGTAGTGATGGAATAAAGTTGACTTTGGTCAACATTTTTGGTAAACGGACCCGGACCCGTGATTTGACGATCCTGGAGGGTCCGTAGGAAAATATGGGACTCAGGCGTATGCCCGGAATCGAATTCCGAGGTCCCAAGCCCGAGAAATTAATTTTGAAAGAAAATTATTTTCTGAAAATAATAAAGGTTTTTGAAAATGATAATTGATGTGAAAACCGTGTTACCGAGCCCGTATTTTTTTTTTCGGAGCCCGGAACAGGTTTAATATATGTTGTGCGACTTATTTGTGAAATGTTGTGTAAAACGGTCTTGAAATGACATGTTTCGGATCAAAATCGGAATAATTGAGCTTTGTGAAGTTTTAAGAAAATTCTATGAGTTTTGAGGTTTAATTCATTGATTTTTATGATATTTTGGTGATTTAAATGCTTGAATAAGTCCGTAGGATGATTTGGGAGTCGTGTGTGTTTTTGGTTTAGAGACCCGAGGGCTCGGGTGAGTTTCGGTAGTTAACGGCGTGGTAAAGAGTCAAAAATCTGGTGTTTTCTTCAGGTTTCTGGTGTCTGGTGATTTAGTCTATGCAGTCGTATAGGAGGGGTTGCGATCGCATAGTGTTGTGTGGGGGAAGGGGGTCTGAAGCCTTGTGCGATCGCAAGGGTGGGTCCGCGATCGCAGTGTAGAAAATTCGGGTGTTCTGCGACAACATCCGTTCTCCGCGATCCCGTAGGGTACCAGGGTGACTCGGTGGGGGCTAGGTAGTTCTTCTCTGCGGTCGCACCATTTCCTCCGCGATCGCAGAGGCCTATGGGGTTGACCTTCTGCGATCGCATCCCTCTGGTTGCGGTCGCGTAGTAGGAATCTCTAAATCTCTGCGATCGCAGCCCTTCTTCCGCGATCGCAGAGAACAAAATCGCCTAGTTAATTTCTTAAGTCAAAATCAGAATGTTAATTCGGTGTTTCCACTTCTTCATCAACTCCTTCTTCTCCAAAGCCCCATTTACGACCTCCAAGCTAGTTTCCCTCCATAACCACTTGGGTAAGTGTTCATAACACCAATCTCTTCCATTTTTCTTCCCCAATCACTAGAATCTAGGTCTAAAAACATGAAATCAAAGTAGAAATTAGGGGGTTTGGGTAGAGTTAGGGTTATGGGATTTTGGGTTATTCAACCTCAATTTTGGGTCGGATTTCAAAACAAATCATATATTTAGGCTTGTGGGGGTATGGGTAATCGGGTTTTGGTCCGAGCCTCGTGTTTGGACCAAGCGGGCCCGGGGTCAAATTTTTGTATTTTGGGAAGAATGCTAGGAATTGTATATTTAGGCTATGGGATTGTATTAATGAGTAATTATTGATGTTAACAAGTTAATTATGTCTAGATATTGTCGTTTCGGAGTTGATTCAAAAGGAAAGGCGGTATTAGAAGATTGAATTGATATTCTTGGACCCGAGGTAAGTGTCTTGCCTAACTTTGGTGAGGGAATAGGTATTGTATGATATGTGCTAAGTGTTTATCATGTTCAATGCATAGGTGAGGTGACGAGTACCTATGCATTGTGTGTCAAGCATGCCCGTGAGTCCAGTTTTGATGAAATTCTTATTATTACTTCCATATTCAGTGTATTATGAAATTGTCTCTACTTGGAAGTTGATTGTTGTTGAAAATCCTTGTTGATGAACTTGCAATGTAATGGTTCTATTGAGGAACCAACTATAAAGGATATACGTGCAAAGATTGGTTATAGCTGAGACCCTTGTTGGGCAATTGTTATGATATTGACTAAGATATTCCCCTTGTCGGGTGTTTAGATCTGTATTTCCACTATGCTGCATTCCTTGCCATTTGATATTGTCATTTTTTATGGTGAGGAAGAGTGTAAAGCACGAAGGGTAATGTCGTGCCATGATTTACATTGATTACATCATAGAATGCATAGTGAGGAAGAGAGTAAAAGCACGAAGGTTGATGCCGTGCCACGATTCACATTGATTAAAAGCACAAAGGTTGATGTCGTGTCATGATCTGTATTGCCGCACATTATACATTACATTGTGAGGAAGAGAGTAAAAGCACGAAGGGTGATGCCGTGCCATGATTTATATTATCTTATATCATACATCGCATTGTGAGGAAAAGAGTAAAAGCATGAAGGGTGATGTCGTGCCATTACATACATTGTTCGTATTTATACTTGTTACGTTAGCATTCTTGTTAATTTGCTCTTTTGCTTTCTCCTATGTGTTAATTAATTGTTCTTATCTCTAACTTGTTACCCCCATTAACTGCTCCTGTATCCCATGCTTATCTGTCTATTCCTGCGTTTGTCTGTGATATATCTTGTAGAACTGTACAGGCAGATTATCGTTGTCAAGTCTAGCCTCGTCACTACTTCGGCCGAGGTTAGGCTCGGCACTTACTCAGTACATGGGGTCGGTTGTACTGATGCTACACCTGCACTTCTTTATGTTGTGCAGATCCCGCAGCCGGACCCAGTGGACATCGTTAGAGGGAGTATCCTTCAGTCCACCTCGAAGATTGCACGGTATACCCGCAGGCGTTCGTGGGCCTTGACGTCTCCTCTATCTCTTTTTCTTCCTTCCCGTCTTTTTCATTTAGTTCCAAAGACAGTTGTATACAGTTATTGTTCAGCCCCTTATTTGTAGTGATCTTTTAGTATGTTCGTGAGTTAGTGACTCCAGATTCGGGGATTGTTACATGTATTGTATTTGCTTCTATCACTTAGTCCTGTTTTTATTTATTTCCGCTGTGAAAATTTGTAAACTATTTTTTGTTAATTTTGTTAATTCGGTGTTATCATGTTAGTTTAACTGCACACGTCGGCCTGTCTATCGGGTTCAACGTTAGACGCAGTCACGGCCTGAAGGTGGGATTTTGGGTCGTGACAGATAGACTTGTGAATTATGGGCACGTGACATAACCTCATACTAAATTACTCACCCAATACCTCTCAGTAATTTGGGTGACTTTGCCCGAATTGGCTTTCTCAAGCCCAATTGGGTGTTTCAACGAAGCAAATGAAATGGCTCAAGTCGGGTATCACTATCTCTAGTCTCTACTCTTTAATTGGGGCTATCAATCTCTTGAATTCACCCCAATTCCTTGTAGCCTATTTACCTAGACTTGGGTCATCTCTATCAATAATAACCCTAGTAAAAAAGGCATGAATTAGTGTTTGCAACAACTAATTCAGTGAATCAAGCATGAAATAGACTAAAAGTCACACACCCAATCACAAATTCATCCTAAAATAGAAGACCCATTAGTTACCCACATTAGGGTTGGGTTAAAACCCTAGCTAGAGATTCTAGCTACTCATTTTCATGGAAGAAATTAAGGTAGAAGATGAAATTAAACCCATAGATATTGATTACAAAAATAAAATCTAAGAATAATGGTAGAATCTAAGCTAAAATTACTCAAAACGGAAAAAGTACACTATTCACGAGCTCCCTAAAATGTCTGATGACATAAACTGAGAAAAAGTAGTATTTATACAAGGCTGAAAATACTAGACAAAATTGCCCTTACGGAGATTCCGCTCCCATCGGAATTCTAGACGTCCCAGCAAAATGACTTCCGCAGCGCGAAATAATGAGCACGGATCGCGTTTCTGAATCGCTGCTTCTCTGAACCTTCATTCTGCTCCCAGCGGAATACTGAACGCTACAGCGAAGCATGAAAGCGCGGCAGCAGAATTTCACCACTGACGGTGCTATTGTGAAGGACCCAAATTGGCAACTCTCTGAATTTTGAATTCCGCTCTCAGCGGATTGTTGACTGCTGCAACGGCCAGTAAAGCGCTGCAGCGGAATATTGACGTGGTCATCGGTTCCAAAGGGTCCCAAAACATAACTCTCTGATGTTTGGACCGTAGGAGCAAACAAAATTCCGCTACAGCGTAGTGGCTTTCGCTGCAGCGAAATATTAGCGCTCTCAGCGCTTTTGCTGGGTTCCTGGGTTGTACAAGTTTAGCTCCTATTTGAGTTATATTTAGCCATTCTCTTCAGTTTAACTCAAATCATGCAATTTAAGCACCTTGCATTAGTTTTCGGGAGTATGGTAATGCAATTTTGCCTCAGAACCTAAGTAAAAGAGAATAAATAATAGGTAAAAATCCCTAGTTATCAGTTGTTTCTGAAAACCCTTGGATCAAGGACAAAATGAAAGGAGAAGTAACAAATAAGCAGTATCCACATCGATATATTAACAACAATGATATTGTAAAATAACTGAAGCTAAGAAAAAATAGGCAAGAATACAATTCTACGAAAAAGGAAAACAAAGACTACAAGACTAGTGCTACATCCACTAAAATGACAAAGGAATAAATCTAGCAACTCCCTAACCTTATACCCTAATTATCGACTTCCACGCCCTCCTATCTAGGGTCATGTCGTCACTAAGATGAAGTTTCATCATTTCCCGCCTAATCACCTCAGCGCAATACTTTTTAGACCTACCTCTACCTCTCCTCATGGCCACCACAATAAATCTCTCACAACTCCTCATATGGGCATCATCGCCTCTCCTCTTCACATGCTTGTACCATCTTAACCTCACTTCATGCATCTTTTCCTCCACGCATATTTTCCTCCACGAGGACCACTCCCACCTTCTCTCAAATAACTTCATTCGTAATCTTATCTCTCTTGGAATGCCCGCATATCTACATCATCAATCTTATCTCGTCTACTTTCATCTTTTGGATATGCGAGTTCTTAAATAGACAACACTCTGCCCCATATAACATAGTCCGTCTAACCACTACTATGTAAAACTTATCTTTCAGTATATGCGACACATTTTTATCACACAAAACAACATATGCGAGCCTCTATTTCATTCACCTCGCTCCAATACAATGTGATATCCACGTCAATCTCCCCATTCCCTTGGATTACTGATCCTAGATATTTGAAACTTTCTTTCTCGGGGAGAACTTGGTTGTCAAGAGACACTACCACTTCTGTATCACGATTCCCGTCACCAAACTTGCACTCCAGTTACTCTGTTTTGTTCCTGCTTAACTTGAAATATTTTGACTCCAGAGTCTTCCTCCAAAATTCTAGCCTTGCATTAAAATCACCCGGTCTCGTCAATCAGGACAATATCGTTAGCAAATAAAATGCACCAAGGCACATCCACTTGAATGTAGCACGTAAGTACGTTTATTGTCAAACCAAATAAAAAGGGATAAGAGTCTATCTCTGGTGTTACCCCAAAAGAACTAGGAAGTGTTCTAAGTCCCCTCCCACCTTCCTCACGAGGGTTTTAGCTCCCTCATACATGTCCTGAATTACCCTAGTATAAGCAACAGGAACACTGCTAGCCGCTAATCAGCTCCATAGGACTTCCCTCGAGACTTTGTCATACGTTTTCTCCAGGTCAATAAACACCATATGCAAATCATTCTTCCTCTCCCTATATTGTTTCACCCAATAAAATAATCTTATGAAAAAAAAATTAATATAGTCATCGAATAACTTTTGAGTTCCTCATTTTTCTTTATTACATAATCTACTAATACTTAGTATTATTTCTTTTGCTATTATAATATTGTATTAGGTTGTCACTTGACTTAACATTTGTTCAATTAGTCTCTTTTTTATATAACATAGATATATATTTTCTTACTCCTTCTTAAAGCTTTTATTTCATTGTTCATCATCAATTGTATAAATTTGTTAATATTATTATTAAGTATTGTTTACTTACTTTATTTAATTTTTAATTCAAATTATAAATATTTACACAATATCTCTATTTCCCGCTTTGTATTAATTTTTGTATGATGTATTAATTGATTATTCTCAATTGGAATTTCACCTAAAATTGAGATAATGTCAATATTAAATACTAAATTGTGAATTTTAATGTGTTCTTTACTAATAAGTCATAAAATCTACGATATTTAAAATAACTATTTTATTATTATATTCAATAAGCAATTAAATTTTCCTTCACTTTTATTTTAACATAAATTTAAATTTTGAGTTTTAAATTTAATTTTATCTCCTATAAGATAAATTTACATATTTACTCTTTTGCTTTAAACATTTTTTTATTTTTCACTTTGTCTTTGTAATGACCCGACTAGTCGTTTTGAGCATTTGCATTTAGTTTGGTGGTTTGGGATTTAGAGTAGCTTCATTTGGTATATTATTACATGCGGGTATCGTCGTTTTTTATTTTCGCGTGGTTCAGGATTGATTTGAAAGAATGATTCTCAACTAGGAAGCTTTAAGTGGGAAGAGTTGAACAATTTTGAATCTTGTGTATTTGACCTCGGATTGGAGATTTTATGGTTCTGTTACGTCTGTATGGTAATTTTTTATTTGGATCTATGTCAGGATTTGTATTTGGATATTTCTAGAAAGTTTGGCTTGAATTAGCGGAAGTGTCACGCCTATTTAGCCTTTCCTACCCGACTCGTTTCTCCCCGTGTTTATAGCATACATTATTTACATGTAAAACGAGGGATATGTAGGCAGCTCAGAAGCCAGGGTACGTCCTAATTCTCTCACGCAATTCCATTCGGTCAAAAATTGGCCATCATATCTTTACCCGACCACTCTTTCATACTTCCCGGGTAAAGAGGGGTAACTGTTGAGACCCACTTTTTTCTCAAAATTATTTTCAAACTTGCATATAATCTTTCAAAATTACTCTTTGTAATAACGAGTTTTTTTCCCTATTTTTCCATATTTTTATTAAATGATTTTTCTGTTTTGTTTAATATTTCATACTTAAATAATTATTCATAAACTATGTTATAAATAATTTCAAAATGTTTCCCAGCTCAGTATGCTACTTTTCATCTTTTGTCCATTAGGATTCAATTATTTCATAAATTAGCCAATTGGGTCTCATTTAATTTTAATTACAGTAATTTTATAATTATAGCCCAATTGAACATTTTGTATTATTTTAATTCGAAACTTATGCATTTTTTTCATACTTAATATTAGTTAATTACTTTAATTATACCTATTTAAACTTAATTTCATTTTATACTTTTATTAGCTATTTTTACTAATTATTTATCTATTTTTATGGGTATTTAACTTATAGCCATTTTTTATTTTTTCAAATTCATCCTAATTTACCCAAACCCCAGCCCAATTGAACTAACCCAATACCCAAGCCCAAATCCTACCCAAACCCGACCCAGCTCTTGCCAAATCCTGACCGTTGATCAATTTGATCAACGGTCCGGATTAAACCTTTCTTTAATTAATCCCAAATACCCCACCCCCCGACCCCTCTCATTCTCTCAAGACCAACTCTCTCTCTTCTCGTCTCTTTCCCTCTCCCTTCTCTCTAGAACCTATTGGGTTCTTCTTCTTCTCCGATGGCCTCCACCGTCTCTCCGGCCACCTCCAGTCTCACCCCTTTCGACCACCAGCCGCCAATCGTGATTCTGTATCGTGAATATTGTAATTGGTATGTATGCTTTAAAAGATCTAATGTTGGTAATGGTGAAAGAGGAAAATGGACTTAATGTTATGAATATATA
>ML256758.1:0-81876 GCA_005239495.1 Nicotiana undulata
TACTCATCATCAACTGGATTCTCTGCCAAATGATCTGCCAAAGCCTGTGCTTTCATCGCGGTGTGAGTGACATAGACGATGCCGAACTCTGTGAGCAGAATTTGCCATTTCGCGAGCCTGCCAGTGGGCATTGGCTTTTGGAAGATGTACTTCAAAGGATCCATTCTGGATATGAGGTAAGTAGTGTAGGCCAATAGATCATGCCTCAACTTCTGAGCGACCCAAGTCAAGGCACAACATGTCCTCTCTAAAAGGGTGTATTTAACCTCATAATTGGTGAATTTCTTGCTCAAATAATAGATTGCTTGTTCCTTTTTTCCTGTTGCATCATGTTGCCCCAGAACGCATCCAAAGGAACTATCCATCACCGATAGATATAAAAACAACGGCCTACTAGGTTCAGGTGGGACCAGTACAGGGGGTTTCGACAGATAATCTTTGATCCTGTCAAAAGCTCTTTGGCAGTCGTCCGTCCACTTGATGGCAGCGTCCTTTTTCAACAACTTAAAGATAGGCTCGCACGTGGTTGTGAGCTGAGCAATGAACCTACTGATGTAGTTCAGCCTCCCGAGCAAACTCATAACTTCCTTTTTGTTCTTTGGGGGTGGCAGATCACGAATGGACTTTATCTTAGATGGATCTAATTCGATGCCTCTCCGGCTGACTATAATACCAAGGAGTTTCCCAGATGGAACCCAAAATGCACACTTGGCTGGATTAAGCTTAAGGTCATATCTTCGAAGCCGTTCGAAGAACTTTTTCAAATCGCGCACATGATCAGCCTGTGTCTTTGACTTTATGATGACATCATCGACATATACTTCAATCTCTTTGTGCATCATGTCGTGAAAAATGGTGGTCATGGCCCTCATGTAAGTTGCCCCTGCATTTTTCAAACCGAATGGCATGACCCTGTAGCAATAAGTTCCCCATGGAGTGGTGAAAGCGGTCTTTTCTGCATCATCCTCATCCATTAGAATCTGGTGGTACCCAGCGTAGCAATCCACGAACGACTGTATCTCATGCTTTGCGCAATTATCTACAAGAATGTGGATGTTTGGCAAAGGAAAATTATCCTTTGGACTTGCTTTGTTCAAGTCTCTGTAGTCAACACAGACTCTAGTTTTTCCATCCTTCTTTGGCACAGGTACAACATTTGCCACCCAGGTGGTGTATCGGACAGCTCTGATCACATTGGCGCTCAACTGCTTCATTATTTCCTCTTTGATTTTGTCACTCATGTCCGTTTTAAATTTTCGTTGCTTTTGTTGGACTGGTGGAAAATCAGGATACGTGGGAAGCTTATGAACCACTAGATCAGCACTTAAACCCGGCATATCATCATAAGACCAAGCAAACACGTCTCTGTATTCAAATAAAAGTTGAATCAAGGCATCTCTGGTTTTTTGTTCAGTGTGAATGCTTATCTTTGTTTCTCTAACATCTTCATGACTTCCAATATTAATGGACTCAGTTTCAGTGTGGTTGGGCTTAGGCTTATTTTCAAATTGTTCCAACTCTCTTTTGATTTCCTCAACAGCCTCATCTTCATCATTCTCAACCTCTTGATGAATTATTTCAAAATTAGACGGCTTCTTAAGATCTGGGCGTGAATTCCGCATGCATGTCATGTTATTAAAGCCGGCATTCACAAAACTGAAATGAAAACAGAAATGACTGAAATTAGGAAAAGGAAAAGATAGAAAAAATACGAAACTGAACTGCATTTCATTGAATTCGAAAGGATAGAAGGGTTAACATCAAAACAAAACAATCATACTGAGATGTTTGGATTACAACCCTGAAAGTAACCCAAAATACAAAAAAGAAGNCTAGTGCCTTCACCAGCCTGGATCATATTCACTTCAGAAAACATCTAGCTGAGGCCGTGGAAAATTTCATCAATGTTTGCCTGCGTCGAGGAATTTTGACCCTCTTGGGTCCGTGGCTTGACAAAAGTGTAGAAAATGTGAGGGATAGGTTGTTGCAAGACCCATCCGTGATTTTTACGGTGCTTGGCTTTGTCTTCGTCTGCTTGTGTTGGCCTGAAGCCTAAACCAAAAGTACCCTTGTTACTGAATGGAGAAATGGGCTCCGAAATTCCTTGCAATGACGCCCCCAAGCCTTTTCCTGGCTCATAACCTTGTCTCAGCATAAGTGCAGCCACCATTACAGAAGTTGCGGAAAGACGAGGATGTAGAATGGGCTTTCCTTCCTCAACATGGTCCACATAAATCACTTCAAAAGCCTGATAGACAATGGACTCACACCCTTCCTTGGCCTCAATACAGGGGATTAACGGGTCTTTATAAATGGACGACTCGTCTTCCCCGTGAACGATAATTTCTTGCCTGTCATGTTCAAACTTGAGCATCTGATGTAAGGTGGACGGCACAGCTCGGGCCGTATGGATCCATGGCCTTCCAAGAAGAAAGTTGTAAGAAGTGTCCATGTCCACTACCTGGAAGACAATTTCAAAGTCAACTGGCCCAATCGTCATGGTGAGGCTGATCTCCCCAATGGTATCTCTCGCTGAGCCATCAAAAGCCCGGATGCGGACATTACTGGGTCGGATTCTGTCTGTATTGATCTTCATGCTTTGCAAGGTGGAGAGAGGACACACATCTACGCTCGAGCCTCCATCAACCATGACTTGCTTTACGTAGTGCCCCTCACATTTAACAGTCAAGTGCAACGCCCTGTTGTGCCCGGCTCCTTCTTCGGGGAGTTCATCATCAGTAAAGGTGATCCTGTTCACCTCAAAAAATCTGTTGGCCATCTTCTCTAACTGATTCACTGTGGTCTTCTCTGAGACATGTGCCTCATTTAGGATCTTGATTAGCACACGAGCATGCTCTTTTGAATGCATGAGCAGAGATAGTAGAGAAATTTGGGCAGGAGTCTTTCTCAGCGGGTCAATGATTGAGTAATCCTGAACTTTCATCATTTTCAAAAACTCTTCCGCCTCTTCTTCAGTGACTGGTTTCTTTGTTGGCAATTGGCCTTCCTCAACTCTTCCGGAGAGTAACACCTCCCCGATCGAGTCAAACCTCCAGTTTCCCCCACTTCTTCTATGATTTCCTTGCCTTAGTAGGTCATCACAGTTTTGTTGTAGTTCCAAGGAATGGTCTTCGTGTTTGTCACAGGGGGTTGTACGACATGTTTGATTATGATTGGCTCGGTTATACCCTTCGTATCGCCCTGATTCTGCCTTATTATGGGGTGGCCTCCAAGGACGTATAACCTTGGGCTTGGAACATTGGAGCGAACTTCCAACCTCGAGATTTTTGGAACAGATAAAGTTGCCTTCCCTGAGCTCTGGGCGCCTTTCACAATCAATGGCACATCTCGGCTTGGACTTACTTTTAGACATGTTCCTTCTGGAATTGCTCCTGCTGTCATTTCTATTCGGACAACCGGCTTGTATTCTTGATCTCGGCCAATCATTCCCACAAAATGAACATCATTATGTGCTGGCAATGGGTTGTTAGTCACATTAGGAGGGTCCTCGTCATTTGTCACCACAATCAGTTTTTCAGTAATTAGTCTTTCTATGGCTCTCTTCAGAGTCCAACAATCATTAGTGCTATGCCCCGGGGCCCCTGAATGATATTCACATCTGGCATTTGCTCGAAATCCATGTGAATCAGGATGCATATGGTGGGGAGCGATGGGTCCAATCACTCATATTTGCTTTAGCTTATGGAATAAACTAGAGTATGTTTTAGCCAATGGGGTGAATTTTTCTGCCGGCCTCTGCTCTCGACCATAATCCTGCCTGGGACGAGCATTGTAGGGTGCCCGAAAATTTTGTTGTTGAGGTCGGGGGATCCTTGGAGCTGGTGCCCGTACTTGCTGATTGGGAGGCCGAGCATAGGATTGAGCATTGAACACTGTATATTGTGGTGGGCCCACAGAGTATTGAGGAATTGGCGGAGGATAATAATGTTGAGGGTATCTGGATTGCCCCTACTGAACTTGCACATAAGGGTGCGGTGCCCCCCTTTGAACTTCCCTGGATCCTGAAGTCATCATGGACCCCTCATCTCTCTTCTTTTTATTTGCGAAACTTCCCGACCCATTTTGGATAGCTTGGGTAGTGGCCTTGAGAGCAGCTTGACTTACAATTCTGCCAGTCTTGAGACCATTTTCGACCATCTCTCCTATTTTGATTGCTTCTGCAAAAGGTCTACCCATCGCGGACATCATGTTCTGAAAATAATCAGGCTCTTGCGCCTCAAGAAAAACAGTGATCGACTCATGGTTATCCATGGGTGGCTTGACCCTAGCCGCTTGCTCCCTCCACTTGATTGCATACTCCCTAAAGCTTTCAGTTGGCTTTTTTTTTCATATTGGATAGGGAATTGCGATCTTGCGCAATATCTATGTTGTACTGGAATTGTTTGACGAAGGCCTGGGCCATGTCGTCCCAGACATGCCAGTGAGAGATATCTTGGTCAATGAACCATTCGGAGGCTACCCCCACAAGACTTTCTCCAAAATAAGCCATCAACAATTCTTCCTTTCCACCTGCACCCCTCAGCTGGTTGCAGTACCTTTTCAAGTGGGCGATGGGGTCGCCGTGACCATCATACTTCTCAAATTTTGGGGTCTTGAACCCTGGTGGCAAATGGATGTGAGGGAACATGCATAAATCACTGAAAGATACACTTTTGTGACTACCTATTCCTTGTATGTTCTTTATGTTCTGTTCAAGACTTTTCATTTTCCTGGCCATCTCATCTGGCTCAACTGTCTTGGCAAGCTTTTCATTTTCCACTGGTGACTCGTATTGAGGAGTCTGGTTGTATGGAGCCGAGACCCCGAAAGCCATATTTGGAGAGTAGTATTGTCCATCATAAGCATGAGATGGTGGCTCGTTGTTTGGCCTCGTCACAGGAAGTGGTGGCGGGATTGTATATACCGGCGCGCCAGACACAACAAGAGGGGTGTTCCTGACCGGTGCGGTTGGAGGTCGCACATTAGAGGTACCAGGGGCGGCATGGAAGTTGTAGTTTGGCACATACCCTGGTGGTAGAATGTGATCGCTCGTTGCACGGAGCGGTGGTTGAGTAGCCAGGGGTACGGTGGAAATTCCTTCTGAGGAACCCTGAGGGGGAGGCTGACCAGAGACCCAAGCCTGATACACATCAGACAGTTGTTGTTTCAATCTTCTTACTTCCTCCGACTCTTGCTCAACTGACTGACCATGGGGGTCGTCACTGACCAACTCAATTTCATCATTGTTAGCCATCGGCACCTTTCCTTTAGATCTGGTGAAGTAATGATGTGTTGCCAGTTTCACCACAAACCAACCACCTTAAGCTTACTAGATAAGAGACAACAAACGTGTTAGGGTTAAGCATTTTACACATATGAATCACACGTAATATGCCATGTTCCTAACATTGTCACCATTTCTAACATGCTTATGGAAGGCTTCATGTTTCATCCCGACTTATAAGGTTGCTGCTTATTGGCGCTCTCAAATTTTCCTCTTTTTTTTTTAATTTTAATTTTTTCTCTCTTTCTCATATTTTTTTCGCTTTTCTTTTCAATCGCCTCATTTTGTTTCCTCATTTTAGAGTTATTGAAATATTTTGATCGAACCTTTTAGGGGCTGCCTACGTATCATGTCGCCGCATGAATCAGATCATTACGTATTTCAAGGACACGATAATTTTTATTTTTATTATTATTATTATTATTTATATAATTTTTTTTTAGCAAAACAAACATCTTTGGTTCAATTTTAAATTTTCTAAACAAAATCTTTTCATTGATTTTTTTTTTCAAAATACAAGAACCAAAAACAAACAATTACATAAATGCGAACCTCTAAACAACACCAAACTTGACTCAAAACAGACTTTTGAAGATAAAAGCATAACAACAAGACTAAACACCAAAGACTCTTACAGACTTAGTGACAACAAAACAATCAAAATGGACTGCCAAATAAAAGAGACTCTGATCTTTGCGGGGGAATCCAACAGCATCACTATAGTCAAGGCACTCATTCCTGCGGCTGACCCCCAACATCACGATATATCCTCTCTAAATCTGCAGATATGTGACGGGCGACGTTCAATGATACTTCTGCAAACCGCTCTGGCGTCATTCCCTGGCAACTCCTGCAAGCTCGAGAGGTATATGTGGCTACCTCGAGGATCTTTCCCTTAATGTGCTCCTGAGCCAAATACAACTCTTGATTTTGCTGACCACGAGTTTCGGCTAGATCCAGTGCATCACGCTCGCGCTCCAAGGCCATATCTCTTTGGCGCCGAATTTCCAGTGACTCCCCCTCCAACCGATTGATCATACTTTGGTACTGATGTCTTTCTATTTCAAACTCTGCGGTCTGGCGCTCCTTGCTTGACTCAACTCCCCCTATCTGATCCCTCAGACCTTGTATTAATAGAGCAAAACCTCTGCACTCATGATCACGGACCACCTTGAATTGGGCTTCTCTTTCTTCCTGTTGTTGAGCGGTAGGGATCACGTTTTTCTGCCTAACTTGAGCTTTGAGTGCTCGCCTCTCTTGTGCCCACTTAGCCTTTTCCTGCTCGAAATCACCCTGCTGTACATCCATGGCTGTCTCCAAAATGCCTTTATTTTCTTGTAAGATGTCAATACGAGATTGGAAATCTAGTGTTACTTCCCTTCTGGTTTCTCTAACTCTGGCATCGATCTCCTTTTCCCAATCCACCGCATGCCGTATGGATCTTTCTGGCCTTTGCTCCGGGATAGCCTGGCTGTGAAACCACTCAAGGTATGCGATGCTTACCTCCCCACGTTCACGATCAGCTACCATCTCGTCCAAATCAGAAAATCGACCACCGAACCAAACCTTTTGTGCATATGACTCCCTTGGAGGTTCCTCTACCTCGAATTCCCACACGAACGCACGCATGTCCTCAGTCGGGGGCCTCTTTTGCTCTCTCCCTAACTGGCGCATGACGCGTAGAGGTGTGTAGGGTTGGAAACCTCTGAAACCCATGAGTATGAAGAACGGACGATACGTCGACATATGAATGACCCTAGCAGAAGGGAACCAATAATAGTTCCAAGTGATTCTATCAGCACTCAATGAACCGAGCAATGTTCGCCAAGCCTTCACCCCCTCGGGAATATTACAACTTGCGGCCCTGCCCGGGTGACATCCGATGTAATTCAACCAATTGTCATTAAATTTCACTGCTATTGGATGATGATAAATGTGCTCTATGAACCACATCTGCAGCAGAATGTTGCATCCCTCGAAGTAATCTTTACCCTTTTGGCAGCGGGTCAAAGCTCGAAAAATATCCCCCAAAATCATGGGAAGAATGGTATGATCCTCGCTACTTTGCAAATACGAGACTACCGCAGCCAATCGAATTCTGATACGCCCATCGCGCTCTGGAAAGACCATGGTCCCCAGAAACGATATCATGAATGCGAAGATTCTCAACTCCCTCCATGCGTCGTAACTCAATTGGTTGACGAATTCTGTGCCCGAGAAGTTTTCAAACCCTTTCTTATCCCCAAATCTGTCATAGAAATACTCCAACGGAACCCAACCTTCGTCCAGGCAACCCATTGGAATTCGACGGAGGCATAACTTTTTCAAAAAGTTGTTCACACCAACTTTTCTCGGGGCAGCGGGCTTTTTCCCACGAAGGTCTCTCCCTAATCCGGTAAACCCACCTAATTCTTCCAATGTAGGCGTCATTTCACAATCTTTGAACCTGAAGACATTGTTTACGGGGTCCCAGAAACCCACTAGAGCCTCGATTAAATCTCTGTTAGGCTTAATTCCCATGATGTTTGTGAGGAACTTGAGGTGCTTAAATACTTGATTCCGTTCCCATGTAGCAAAACTAGCCCACCACTTGCAAAGACTACTCGGGGTCTTATCTCTGATCAAGAACATAGGAGGTGTCTCGTCCCTTACCCTTTTCTGACTGCTTCTGTGTGGAGAATTCATGGTGAACCTAAGAATAAGATAAAAAGGGGTCAGGACTTACCTAAGCTATATGAAATTCAGATTATTTTTGTTTTCTCTTTTTTTTTCTTTTTTCTTTTTCTTTTTATAAATTTAGGACTCGATCTATTTACTATTTTTTTTAAAAATTAGCAAACACAAAAAGTAGGAAAATGACTATTATTATGAAAACGACCTTTTGATACTTTCACAAAAGGCTTAGAGGATTTCTCGGTAAAAACGGCTAAGCATGGGGACAAAAATAAAAATAAAAATAAAAAAGTAATAAGAAATAGACAAACTAAAAATGACTACTTTAACAAAAACGGCCCTTCGGTACTTCCCAGGAAGATTTTAAGGTTGTCTTGGAAAAACGGTCGGAATACGAGGGCAAACAGTAAAAGGTGACCGAAGAATATGAATCTTTTTTTTGTTGTTTGTTTTTTTTTTTCGAATTTCGAAAAAAAAACTTTTAAAGAAGAAAGAAACCTTTTTTTTACGGGATATTCGGACCTTTATTTATGAAAGGAATACTTCTAAAGAAAAGGAAAATATTTTAGAATTTTCTTTTCAATTTTTGAAAGAATGAAAATATTTTTGATTTTGATTCTAGTTTTTTTTTTCAAAATGTTTTTTTTAAAGATAGACTTCTAAAGAAAAAGGAAAATATTTTTTGGACTTTGATTTTGTTTTGATTTTTTTTTTTTTGAATTTTTTGGGAAAAAGACTTCTAAAAAGAAGGTAGAAAAATATTTTTCGGATTTTGATTTTATTCTCTTTTAAAATAGAAGAAAATATTTTTGGGTCTAAATTTTTTTATTTGGGATTTCTAAAGAAAGACTTCTAAAGAACGAATTAAAGAATTTTTTTTTTGGATTTTTTGAAAAATGGGGGCCGAAACTTATGAAGTTTGCCTACGTATCTCACATCCGATGAGAATCAGACCCGCGTAGTTCGGTAAAACTGAGTGTTTTTCTCTTTTGATTTTTATGAAAATTAACCTTTACACCCCACGTGAGACTACTATAATTTTTTTTTATTATTATTTTTTTTATATAAAAAAATTGATTATTTGTACTAAACTAGGAGAATAATTTGGGATTATTTGTACTAAAAAAAAGTATTATTTGCACAAATCTTGTTTTTTTTATTTTTAATTCCGCTCAACTAATTTTCTAAAGCCAGTCAACAATGCAGGCAAGCCTTCCAAACGATGTAGCAAGTAGCACATAAGTGAACATGATGGTCTCAATGAGGATAGCTGTCTTATACGGACCCGACCCCTGTGCCGAGTTTCGCTAAGTCAAATGCATGTGATGCAAATAAAGCGAACCTACTAGGGATATCCGGCATGAGGTTTGTTCTTCTAAGTTTAAATCCTGGTGGAGAAGGTATCTAGACTGGCTTACTCGAGCGGACAACTCGAGCCGAGGAGGATCAGCATACCGATAGCATTGCTTTTCGGCTTAACTGGTGGTGCTCCCCGCCTAAAACATGTGTGACTAAAATTCTTCACCGGGTGACAAGCACCTCGGCTATCTCAAAGAAAGCGGGCCATGTCAAGCAAATGCCCAATTTTAATTTCAAGAGACTCAGAAGGGGTGCGTGAGAAGACAATTTATATGTACAGTTCAACAATATCAAAACGGTAAGAAACGAACAGGTAGCACATTAGCCAAAATAAATCACAATATATACAAAATTAATAAAGCCAAATAAAAAGGTCAACATGAACAAGCTCGAATTCTCAACTCACCAGCAGAGTCGCCAGAGCTGTCACACCCCATTTTCTACCCCCGAAGGATGTTTAAGTGTTAGTTATGGATTGTGGATTAAAAAGGTTTTTCCAATTGAAGTGACAAATTTGAGTAGGGATTATTTTATTTACAGAGTCGCCACTTGGAATTGATTTTTGGGTGTCCCAAGTCACCTTTTATTTGAATCCCTAGTCAAAGGAAAGATTGACTCTATTTTTATCGGTCCGCGAAAACAAAGTTCGGGTAAGGAATTCTGTTGATCGGAGAGAAGGTGTAAGGCATTCCCCGAGTCCCGTGGTTCTAGCACGGTCGCTTTATTGACTTAAAACTTGGCTTAAATTAATTTTGCACAAACTGTGATTTATATTATTTTAATGTTTTAACCATCCGCTTTTAATTTCTGGATTATTAGATTAATCAAGGAAAATAATATTTATAAATTGCATTATCCCAATCATGCTACGCAAGCGAATCCGCAGTTACGACGAAGATTATTAGTATATTATTACTTTTTTTTTTAAGAAAGAAAGAAAAAAAAAGTTATTACATTTAAAGAAATTAATTAAAAATGAATTATCGCGCTACGCAAGCGATTCCGCGATTTTACCAAAAGATTAATTAAATTAAAAATTAATTAAAGCTAGTAAAAATGATATGAGATTAATATATATATATATATATATATATATAAATGTTAATACACGCTACACAAGTGAGTCCGTAAATTAAAAAAAGAAGTTAAAATGCACCTACTAGTTGCCTAGCGTTTAAATTAGTTAACGGGTACTTAAATTATTGAAATATCGTTACACATCATGAAAATCAACTAATTCCTAATAAATTTATTCACCTAATCTAGTAAGTATTATTTTGAAGATGGATCATATCATTTATTTAGAAAGTGGACCAATTTGCTTGTTTAGTTATGGCATTGGGCCAACATCTATACAAAAAATGGCAAAAAAAATATTTGTAGACTTCTTAAAAGCATTGGGCCTATTGGACAGAATCTGTTCCGAAAATGTGCACAAGTTGAAAGCCCAATGGATTTCAACTGCTTATTGGCTAAGACAGCCCATCTGGACTAAATTGCAGAGTCTGGCCTCTTTTGCTCCAAGCCATTAACCTTTATTTTAGCTAGCAATTCCCAACACCTATTTATGATCTAGCCATTTTCTACCAAAAATCTAGAGTCCTAGCAGAGATGGTCACATGTAAAATCTGAATTTTATCACAATAAATAAAGGTTTCAGGCATGACTCTTTTGTTCCTTTCTTTAAAGAATAGCCTATCATAAACTGGCCAGAATTGCACAAGGTGCAAAAAGAGTCTTTAACACATTGCAACCTACTTGAAACATCTTATTTTATATGCTTCAAAACTATAATAGATAGTAAAGACAAATAACACATGAATAAAGAGTGTTTGAACAGTCAAGGATTCATTTTTTACATATGAACTCCAACAAGGTATATTTAAATAATAAAGAAATTTAGCTAGAACTCATTTATCTAAATAATATGCTCCCCGCAATCAAGGTGAGTTCAAATCCTCTTGTTAATGTGAAAATATCTGCAACATAAAATTAAAGAGTTACTTGGGTCGCAGAATAATAAATACGACAATGAAGGATGGAAACTCAGCAACAAAAAAACAGCGGAAACAACAACGAAACAGCAGCAAATTCGTGTTTGAAAAATAACCCGAAGACTTAGAGAAGAACCCAGAAACAACTCTAAAGAAGACACATATTTTCCCAAAGGTTTGCACTCTAAAAATTTACTCACAGAGCTCACCATTTCAGCTTACTAAAGAGTGATGTAGTTGCTGATTTTTTTTTNAAAATCTGTCCAAAAATGATAGATTTTTGACCAAAAATCTATCCAAAACCAAAAATTTGCCCAATGAACAGTTTTTTCTTACCAAATGTGGACAAAAATTTGGAGCATTATACTCCAAAACAGCCCCCGAACAGTAAAAGCAACCAAACAAAGGCCCTACACTCAAGTACCCTCACTTTCTTTCCCTTTCCTCTTAGTCCCTCAAACCAAATCCAAAGCTAACTAGTTCACAAAGAGAATTCAAATTCATTCTAGTTCAAAAAGCTAGTAATTCAAACAAGATCGGTTAAGAGTCAACTAGTAGGAATCAAAAAAGGCTTAAACATATAACTACATATGCTAAATAACTACTTCAAACTTGATATAGTTAATTAGGACTAACACTAGATCTTTAAACACTTTAACTACTAACTCAAACTAACACATGATATCAAAACAACCCGAAACTGCAATTCGATTGGTGATTCAAGCTCCTAACGAGCGACTAAACATCATCACCAAACAACAAACATACTAATATAAGCAAACTGGATCATTGATTATCGGAAACTAAACTTTAATCCTAAGAACTATCGAAACCAAAAATTAAAAGGGTCATGAAATGACGGATTTAAGACTCCAGTTCAAGCGACTACCAATACCAATGATCAAGGACGTAAATGAAACACGACAATTAGGCGCAACCTGTATTAACGGTGACATATTCCCCAAAACGATTAACATTCAAAAAAGGAGAAATAAGAAATTAGACTACACATGAAGGTTCAACAAAACAAATAAAAACAGAACTTAATCTACAAAGAAAACGACACAAAAAACAGGAAAAGAAAAAAAAAATAAAAAAAAATAAAACTTTAGAAGAAAGAATGAGGGTTCGAGGTTTTTACCAAGTTCAGGGCGTTCGACGTCAAATCGATAAATGAGACGATGCCGAGGATGTCAAGTGGCTGTTGTCCAACCTTGAAACGCTCGTTTCATTTTGACACACGCTAATTTCATTGAACTCAGCGTCGTACCAAAAGGAAATGGGTGTCATTGGGTTGAAATATGCTAAAATAGATGAGAACTGATGTGACGATGGTGCAACAATGGAGGCCGGGCAGTGGGGTGGTCGCCGGAGGTGGCTGGCCGGCGGCAGAGACGGCAGCAGTGGGGTGGTCGTCAGATTTTTGGGTGAAGAACAAGGGGAAAGGGTAGGTATCGTGGAGTCTTTTCCACTGGTGCATGTGTGGTATGGTGGTGGTGACCGAAGTTTCAAGAATTTTGGCCTAAAAATGGCGGCTAGGGTTTCGAATTTTTGTAGATTTGCGAAGATTGAGAGGGATTTAAAGGATTTGGTTTGGAGATATGGAAAGAGGAGAGGGAGATGATGGAATGGTGAAATTTTGAGGGTGTTTGGACGACGGCCGCCGGCGGTGGCGATTTCCGGCCGGCGGCAGNGGCCTAAAAATGGCGGCTAGGGTTTCGAATTTTTGTAGATTTGCGAAGATTGAGAGGGATTTAAAGGATTTGGTTTGGAGATATGGAAAGAGGAGAGGGAGATGATGGAATGGTGAAATTTTGAGGGTGTTTGGACGACGGCCACCGGCGGTGGCGATTTTCAGCCGGCAACAGTGTGCGGCGGCAGGCGGAGTGAGAAGAGAGAGTGAAGAGAGAAGGAGAAGAGGAGAAGTAATGGGGGAAATGGGGCAAAAATTTGGGTATTGGGGGNTCAAATATCTTTTGGTATTTTTAATAAAGAAATGCAAAATAAAAAGTGCACAAACAACTAAAAATCATCGAAATACTAGTATTTTTAGGGGAGTTAAAAGCATGCAAAAATTAGGTATTCACACCCAGTATGAACTGCTAAGACAACCAATCACCCCAAACACGAACATTAGCCTCACACGATGCCACAATGCGCCAATAGGCCACAGTTCAAACACGACACATAAAGAAATGACTCCGGAAGGGACTACTCAACTCACGCAACTAATATGAACTTTCCTTAGAAAATTATGAAGTAAAACACAAGAAAATAATTACAGGAGCCTTGCTCTGTATCACACTGTTCCGATCCAAATAACATACCCATGGCGGCGTGCCACCCGATCCCATCATAAGACTTACATAAGGAAATATACACGAAGCTGAATTGCTCACTATTACAAATCACTGAATATCGGTCAGAAGCACGCTAAGTGAGTAATACCATTCTGGGGAGACTGATAGATCCATATGCTACAAAACACCAGCACGACTTAGGTGCGATATATAATCTGGATCTCAGGAGCCATCCTGCTCACATAACCTCATCACTACGCGGAACCTCAACACATAAGAAATTATCAAGCCGTTTCACAACTCACACGGCACAATCACAATATCACATGAATTTGACGAAGACGGGACAACACCTGATATCCCAATACCCCTCCTTGAGGAGCGCCATACTTAAATAAACACATCTGATTCGCATGAAGCCTATAATTTGTTTAAATCCATTCATTCACTTCAAGTCGATTATGCTTGCATTGAACTAGGCTGATAGCCTTACCTGGGTCCGTAATACCCGAATTCCTCTCATAATACACAAGAATAACAATCATAGCCAGGACAAACACCCCACAATCCACCATCAACTGAACCAAACGCCTTCTAGGCATAAATTCTCAATTAAGCAATATTACACTCCTTTATACTTGGTCTAATTCTTCAACCAATTAGGTGACTACATGCCACACTTATGCAATATTCCCGCGGTCATGCTCTCACGGCCTTCCACACAAGGCAACAAGTCTGCACATCCTTACTCATGATCCCACAAATGCTACAAGACAAATCAAGAACCCATAACCAGGATACAAAGCCTCTTTCCTCAAACACCAATCTCAGGTAACACAGAAGACAATACCAGCTTACTCTAAACATTCAAATACTTTTCCATTGCTCCTCCGAGCTCATGATATCCTTGTTAAATCCGCACACCAATCTCAATTCTTACTTCCAGTTACATACCGCTTTTTGCACATAACATGCCAATATGATATGGCGCAAAATTCCATCATAACCCCTGAACCATTATTAGGGTGAACACTTCATTACCTAGGAACCCTTTTTACTGACTTCAATTCATGAGAACCATAACAACTCACAAGTGAGCTCTCACAATCACAATACATGCAATTCCTTAAGCAGTGGTCTGAACCATCATAACACCTCCGGGACCCGCCTACACCTGACAGTCCATAGCACTTGAATGCTTCCAACTGAAGTCTATTACGATGGCCGACAAGCCCCGCACACATTTGCACAAACCATACACATACTCAATCATGCCGAAGAAACTGACCACTGCCGTACTTGTGCCATTTCAACCATGGCTAACCAACCTATCTTCTTTTAATCATCTTTAATTTCCTCAAAGGTAATAGTAACTTCCTTCAACTCATAGCAGCTCAACCTTCACTCATCCCGAGTGACCTTGATTCACGAGATCATGCTGCCTAAATTCCGCAACCCCTCTCATAACCTCCTGATAATCTTTCTACAACCCGGAGTCTATTTCCCTCACTCCTCCGATACTATACAGCGTGCTGAAATAACATAGACCACTCCAACCATCATCCTTCCTCTTAGAGATTATACTGCAGAAGCTCGATTCTTAATTATATTGCTGCCGGAAACCCTTAAACACCGCATTCTCTAACTTTCGAATTCATTAGGACCACCACTGAGAGTCACCTACTCTGATTGGCCCTAATTACAATCAACTCCAAGGATCTCCTAGCACATGAACACCCTTTTCGCGAAGCACGTGACTGAGTCACTACCCTTACAACTTGCCTATGCCTTAAGCACAAATTCTTAATTTTTCCCAAAGCCTAGCCCCGGTCAAATAGGACAAACTTCGCACACATTTATTGAATGCCATGCTCAATTACCGCTTTACTCCTTTCCCTTAGCTGTAACAACTTACCAATATGCCGACAATCCACAACTCCATGAGGACACAACCCCCACAACCCAACTGCAGGTGGTGGGACTCCCCCAATTTGGTTAACCTTATTCCTTTAAGCACTACCCAACTTCCTTTCCTTACGCCTGGCCTTTTTGAAATGGAACCACCACCTATCACTTTTCACATATCTTCCTTCATCGTGTGCTTCTCAATTGCGTCCTCAATTCAACGTCCTTCTCTATAGCTCTTTGAGCCAGCAGATCACCACACCTTCGAACTCTCCGAAGATCATATTTCTCGAGCTGCCTTCATTAGAGGTAACTGTTCAATTCTGAACCACTACACACCACGATCTCTGACAACCGCTTCTCTAACACCGCTTCACAGCACTCTAACCCCATGCAATAGAAGAGCTATAACACCGGCGAATTTAACATATCCTATTCGATCAAACAAAGATACCACAACACAGGTGAATACTCCACCTTGCTCGATAGCACCAAGCTTACTACTTTATCAATCCGAACCAGACCGTTCATAGTCCAAGTGCCTTTCCTCCGCCGGAACCAAAATACTGAAATCTTGAAACCACGCCCTAAGAAGACCTCCCTTCAAGTCATTCATTGCCCCTACATATGGGCAAACATCCTACCATCCTATCAACACTGCGCGATATCCAATCGTAAGCATCATAACAACCTGATCATTGCCTCAAAGTCCTCAGAAACACAATTACTGAGCTGAAACAACATATTATTCTCCTGCAGGGCAACAACAACAGCCCCAACCAACTGCACATGGAAAACATCTCGCACCATATCCGTAGCACCATTTCAATTCCTCGAATCATAGAAAGAGCTTCGCGACGTATAAGATTGAGTAGGAAGAAACATAGGCATAAGCCTTAATGGAATCAAATCGGACAATGAGGAATCAAGAAGGGAAGTACTCCTACAGCCCTATAGCCTCTCGAAGATAAGTACAGACGTCTCCGTACCGATCCGCAAGACTCTACTAGACTTGATCATGACTCGTGAAACCTAAGGGAACCTAGAGCTCTGATACCACGTTGTCACGACCCAAAACCTATGGGTTGTGATGGCGCCGGACACCACTGTCAGGCAAGCCAACCCCTTAATCAGTTGAAATACCTTCCTGTTTAACAATTTCGAAATCGTTGCCTTTATTGCATTTCATAATCAAATAAATAATTTTTTGTAAATTAAACACGACAAGAAATCTATTTAATTCAATAAAACAAGACTCAACACATCCCCAGAACCCTGTGACACAAGTACATGAGCAGATTCTAAGAATTTATACAATTATACAACTCTTGTCTGAGAAATGGGACAAAGGCAATAGATATAAAATGTAAGTACATAGAAGGGAGACTCCGGCAGCTGTGGAACGCCTCTGGATGAATGCAGCCCGTATAAGTCCCCAAATCGATCATTGTACTATAAAGGTACCTGTGCAACAAAATGCACAGAAAGTGTAGCATGAGTACATATACATATATGTACCCAGTGAGTATCCCGTCTAAACTCGAAGAAGTAGTGACGAGAGGTCGACTAGATACTCACTAAGGTCCAGCAACGTAATATAGAATGAGATAAGGCTAAAGCAATAGGCATGCGAAACAGTAAGCAGCAAGTATATGAACACATAATGTAACACAAGTAAGAGCACCAAGTACCAATTCCTCTTATTCAATAATACCTTGCCAATACTGTCATATGTGAACCAGACTCAAGTGAACATATACCGACACAGACAAGACAACCGGCCGGAGTAATAAGGTGGGTCATAAGGACTGAGGTCATAAGCTCCCAACGATCGCGAATCATACCTGCGACTCGTGTGTTGACTCGATAGTAATAAGCTCCCCACGATCGCGAATCATACCTGCGACTCGTGTACTGACTCGATAATAATAAGCTCCCCACGATCACGAATCATACCTCGACTCGTGTGCTGACTCGATAGTAATAGTATTTACATATAGGTACCTACGGGTACCGACTCGATCGTGAACTCAACAGGATTGTACCAATATCATATCACTGATAGCCAATTAGGATTTACATCATCATATTTTTACCTCTCCCATGTCGTTCAACAATAAACACAATTTATAATATATACAATGGTTCCAATAAGGCACGAAATGGCATGTTCGTGGGTCCTACGACTACCTGACATAGCAATGTAGTCTCCACGTACGGACTCTCGTCACTTGGTACGTACGGGACCTCCTCAACATGTACACATAGCAAACAAGGAACCTACGAGGACATTTCCCCCTTACAAGTTGGAAAGGAGACTCACCTCGCTCCGAAGATTCATCACCGGCTTCCAAGCCTCTACGACGACAAAAATTGATGTGCAACGCTCCCAAACTATCCAAATAACGATAATTCAATGAAACTATACTCAATAAATCATAACCAATTCAAATTACAAAGTTCCTCAGCCCAACTCAATGAAATGACCAAAATGCCCTCGGGCCCACGTGCCCGGACCTCGAAATTTCTTGAAGAAAATCCCTACCCGAAGCTTTACCAATTCAATAACATATTTTACTCAATTATTCATGCTAAATTCGTGGAAAAATATCACATTTTCTAAATTCTTGGTTTCTTAGCAAATTCCCACATTTTCTCCCAATTTTCATATCAAATCTATGTAATAAATCTTGTATTTAACTTGAAAATAAGTAGGAACAACTTACCTTTGATGCTTGATGAAATCCCCCTTGAAATTCTCTCCAAAACCACCCAAGCCAAATGAAAGAAATGAAGAAAATGGGCCATATTCGTGTTTAAAGAATCTGCCCATGCTTCACCGGGTTGTACCTTGCACTTGTGTTGTACAGGTTGTACATCCTATTAAAATTTTCCCTTGTTGGACACCTTCTGTTAAAACACCCATAACCTCTTGTAGCAATATCCAAATAACAAACGCTTTGAAGATTTAATAACTAGACTCGAAGATATTTAATTTGATAGGTTGTACACCATATAACTCTTTATATATCCCGAGATATGAGCTTCTAAAGTCAGCTCCAGGCATCAGAAAATTCTTGCGAAAACTGCTCCACCAATCTTCTTCAATCGGTCATAACCTTTTTCACAAAACTCCAAATGACAAATGATTTAATGTTATGAAAACTAGACTGCAAGATCTACAACTTTCATGTTTTTCAAATTTTCATATTCCTTATAGATTCTTATATATACGCTTCCAAAGTTAGCTCCTCGACGCACAATTTGCTGTCCAAAAATGCACCAGAAAATTTCTGCAATTTCTTTCCTTCTTTTTCGTCCGAAATTTATTCCGTTAATCTTCTGAAATCCACCCGAGGCCCTCGGGACCTTAACCAATTATACTAACATGTCCCAAAACATGATACGAACTCGCTCGAGGACTCAAATCACATCAGACAACGTCGAAATCATGAATCGCTCTCCAATCCAAATCTTTAAGAACTTAAAATTTCAAACTTCTACATCCGACGCCGAAATCTATCAAATCACGTCCGATTGACCCCAAATATTGGACACAAGTCATATTCGACATTACGGACCTGCTCCAACTTTCGGAACTGGAATCCGACCCCGATATCAAAAAGTCAAACTCTCGGTCAAACTTCTCAAAAATCTTCAAATTTCTATCTTTAGCCAAATGACTTCAAAATGACCTCCGGACATCCGAATTCACTTCCGATCGCGCTACCAACTCCAGAATCACAATACAGAGCTATTCCCAGACTCAAAATCCCAAACGAACATCAATATCATTGAAATGCACTTCAAGCCAAACTTAGGAAATGTCTTAAAAAATGATGACTTCCACAATATACACCGAAACGCTCTCGAGTTATCCAAATCCTGATACAGACATATGCCCAAGTCCGAAATCACCATACGAATCTTCTGGAATCGTCGGATCCTGATTCCGAGGTTGTTTACTCAAAATTCCAGTCTTACTCAATTTCTTCAACTTAAGGCTTCTGAAATGGGAATTTCCCTTTCAATTTAACTCCGAACCTTCTGAATTTCAACTCTGACCATACATACAAGTCACAATACCCGAAATGAAGCTGTTCATGACTCCTAACTACTGAACGACACGCTGGATCTCAAAACGACCGGTACGGTCGTTACATATACTGCCTTGATATTAGTGTTACAGTGTCCCTAATGAATAATCAGACCCCCTTTATATAGTATGGGAGTCTTACCCTAAGTTCAATTCCACAAAAGGTAAAAATCTTCCATTTAACTAATCACTTATTTTCTGTCGATACATGCCGAGATTCACGCTGTGACATCAGACCTATCACGAATATCACAACCTTTTGTTAGTCTTGCTCGATTATCTGGTAATGCCCTCCGAGCTTTGGGATTCGAACCGATCCTGGAGGTTGTGGTATCGATACTCCCGAGGGCAGAAGTTTTGCCCGGACCCCGACTCGAGGGGCTACTTGCCTCGATTCCGGTATAGTCACGTCTCTTCCTCCGTTTATTTCATCGAAATCGAAGCGTCCCATGGGCTCAATTTTACGCATACGCAGGTAGTCCCCTCATTTCTCGAAGGGTAAGTTTTTACCTTTCATATCCCAACATTTGTTTGTATTTTTCAATCTTTTCCATATATCAATGGCTAGAACTTCCAATATTGTTCCCCAAAAGGTTGCTTGCTCTTCTTTACAGCCGACCGCCGAAGTCGAGGAGACCACTCTCGATGTGGTTGTCCTCGAGAGAACCACTCTGGGTACGGATACCGATGAACCATCTCCCGAGCCTCCCATGAAAATTTTCTTCCTCGGGGGAGGGGGGAGGGAGGGGCTCGACCGCGGATGTTTGTAAGGTCGAAAAGCCCTCGTCGATGCAGGGCCGGTGTAAGGCGGTATGTAGGTACATATGCTCCATCACCGAAGAGGTCTTTCTTGCGATTCGAAAGGACTATGGCTAGGTGGATAAGGACATAGTAATTCCCGGGCCCGAGGACTCCATTACTACTCATGTGGAGGGGTATCTAAGTGTTTATACTTATCCCTTCACACTGGGCCCGTTGGACCCGATTATTCTGAACTTCTGTAAGAGGTATAAAGTATGCCTCGGTCATATGTGTTGATACCCAATTTATCCTCAAATTATTTTAAAAACTTGCATATATACCTTCAAAATCACCTTTTTAATAATACTTGGTACTTTTCCATAATTTCCCATATTTTTACCAATTTATTGTCTAATTTATTCAGTACTTTATATCCCATAATTATTCGTAAATTGCATTACAAATAATTTCAAAATATTTTTTAGCTCAATATATCATTTTAATCCTATTAGGATTTAGATATTTCACCATTAGCCAATTTGGCATTGTTTGGCTATAATCACAATAATTTTGCAACTATAGTCTAATTGTACATTTTATGCTATTTTAATTTAATAATCAGTCATTCTATATTTTAAATACTAGTTAATTACCTTAATTTCACATATTTAGCCTTAATTTCATTTTATGTAATTATTAGCTATTTTTATTTATTATTTACCTATTTAATTGGGTATGAAACAAGTAGCCAATTTGTATTTAAAATATAACCTAAATCAAATCTGGTCCTAACCCATTTAATTTAGCCCAAAACGACCCAAGCCCAATCTCTAAGCCTACCCGACCCAATCTTGTGTGTAATTTGGACTGTTGATCAAATTAGATCAACGGCCCAGGTTCACTCTTACCAAATTAAGACCTAACGATTACCCCCCTTCCCCTCATTCACTCCCCGTTCAATCATCTCTCTACCTCCCTCTCTCTCTATCTCTGGTTCTCTCTAGATCCTTCTCGTCTCCCTCCTCTCTGATGGACTCTGTCCATGTTCTCCGGCCACCTCCCTCGCCGGAAGTTATGTCCTCTCACCATCCACTAGCCTCTGCTTCACCCCACGCCGGTTTGATACTACCCTGAGGTCCTCAGGTGAACCTGGAGCGGTTCAACTCCTACCCATGGTCTTTCATGTCATTTTCCGGCCACCTCCGGCCGTTCGAGTAAGATCTATGACTTTTCCGGCTAAAGCCGATAATATTTTAAGGTTTTCTTATCTTCTCTGGGTTCTCTGAAACCCTAACTCTCAAGATTTTCCTATTTTCTTTTAGATCTGTGTATATTATGAACTTTTACATGTTTCACTCAAAAACCTTCCTATTTCTAAACGCTTCTTCGTCTCAAAATTAGGGTTTCATAACCCCTCTTTCAAAATGATTTTTTCTTCCGCTTTTAGTATCATTCTATGATTCTTTCTATGTTTCAACTATTTATTCTAAGTTCTCTTTTCATTTGACTTATTATGTTGCAAAATTCTATGTTTCTGAGTCTCTCTTTGACTGATGTGTTCGTTTAATTGTATGAACTCTTATTTCTCATAAACATTTTAAGATTTCTGTGATCTTACCCTATTTTTGCTCATTAGGATTCCTGATTTTGTTTTCTTCTTCTTATATTGTGTTCATTCCGTTTAATCCCTTTAGTGTTACTTCTTTGTCTCTAAACCTATGTGATTTTGCTACTATAGTCATTAGGGTTTTTAACTCTTTAATTCTCCCTGTTCGTTTAATGTGTGCTAGCATTGAATCCCTGATTCTATGTGGTTCTTTACCTTGATATGCTTTTTCTTGCTTATTATTTGCCTAATTGATGTTATTCCTGTTCGAATCCCTGATTCTTTGTAATTTTACTTCGTTAGGGTTCCTGATTTATTATCTGAATCCATGATTCCTTGAGATTTGAAAAACCTTACTGATTTCTTATGGACTATTCTTACTGACTTCCGAATTTTAACTTATTTCTTACCTTGTTACATGGTTGATTTACTGTTAATTGATCCCTATTTCCTTAATTAAAATCTGATGAACCTAGTCTCAATTCCATACGTGTATTAGATTGATATCGTTTCCTTATGGTATATGCATGGGAACTTTCCTTATTTGTTATTTGCCTATTAACCGTTTGAATTTAACCCCTTTAATGAAGGGGTATTCATGCTGATTTCACACTGTTTGAATGTTCCCTTTAGTATATATATATGGTCCCTTTCCTTATTTTTACTCACCATTTGAATAAATACCTTAATTATGGGAGTACTTGGGCTGATTTCACTCGAATTGATACTAAGTTCCATAATTGTTAATTGATTCTGATTTTTACCTTATTTCAACCCAGCTTTCAAAAACTATATATATGTATGCTCTCTCTCATTCTAAGAACACGAACACTGGGGTTCAAAACGATCTCTGACACTAAAAGAATCTCTGCTCTCTCTCTCTCTCTCTCTCTTGTGCTATTTTCTACTATCTAATTGTTAGCCGGCTGCAAGCCAAGGCTAACCATTGTGCTCTCTCTCTTGCTCTTTCATTCTGCATGCTCTCCTTTTCACTAGTATGTCATAGTTTCAATACAAAGCTCTAACAACAATATTATTCTCTATTTGTTTCAGTTCTTGTTATTTCTGGTCTGCTTCTATTTTTGGTTCTTCTGTGAAACTTGTAATTAAGAATACATCACTAGCATGTTATTATGCCTTCCCCTTCCTTTGGATTAGTCCCATTTATGTGTGTTCCTGAGCATGTCTTACCCTCTAACTCTGATTCTGTGTTGGTTTCAAGACCATGATTGATCCTATTTGTATGACCATGCTTAATTGGTATCCCTAAGTCTATACCAGTTTTGTAGGGCTTTTACCTATTGGGTGCTTATCTTGTACGTGCTCTATGTATCCCAATCCCCATTGCCCTTTGTGTAAACATTTGTGTGCTGAACTTACCTTGGTTCATTAAGTGTTGCTGAATCAGTTTGGTTCTATGTCTAGGCTGCTAATTACTCTTTCCAAATCTATTACTCCTTTTTAACTTCAAAATTATTTCAAACAAGTCCTTTTAACACTGCTTTATACTAAAAATCGTTTCAAACCTATCTCCTGCACTTCACTTGATTCTTAGACCTTAAGTTTTGCCCCCTCAGTGTGAGCACTGCTTTGGGAACCTTGAACTCCCTCTGAACTCTGACACACCGAGGTTGGTATTTCCACACTGCACATGTTTAACTCCTAGTTACTAAGTCTGGGTGTGAGCATGGCCCAGGAGCCCTTGAGGTCCTTAGGGAACTTTGACACACCCGGACTATGAAAGACTATGAAACACCAAAGGCATTGAGGTTCGGAGGATTTGGGCCTACTGAAGGCTCCCTATATAATAACTTCTTATTTTCTCTTTTATTATGTAATTAATAACTCCTGGCTTGTAATAATTTGTAAACAACTTATGGGGGTGGATAGTGAAATGGGAGGGAATAACCATGTATGTTTAGTTACTATAAAGGGTAAAAACCATGTTTAGGCTTTTAATTCCTTATCTGCGCAATAGAGATCATGTGTAGGTTCATATCTATGCGTTAGAAATCATGTTAGGATCCATGTATAGCGTTTCAGCATGTTCATCCTCATATCATTTAGAAAATCATGTGTTAAAATATGTCAATAATTGGTACTTTTGCATTACTTCATACGCTTCCATGTACACCTAGGGATCATGTATTAGGCTGAACAAACTAATAAACAAGTGGTTTTCTGAAACTGCGATGCAATACGAACACTTAGATATCCTCCCTTAGGATAAATGCAATGTTAATAAATAGGTCCTTCTACATATTTTTGAAAGCATGTTTTGGAACTGAAATATTCGTGCATGTAGAATATCATGTTTAGGTCTTGCATCATTTTGCATCTTCTTTGCATTGGATATCATGCTTTAGGATTGCATTTGTATTCGCTTAGGCATCCCCTAGCTTGATTATTTATAAAAACAGACTCACTCAGTTTGGTAACTATTTTTCTAAAATCTGAACACCTAGAACTGTATGCTTAGTAATATGATTCAAACAATTTACTGTAGTAACGGGAACGCCTAGGCAAGCCTTAGGTGTTAAGATCTGTTAAAACTGGAAATATACTTCTTCATATATGCTGCTCAATTATCAACAGGTTAAAATCAGTAAGCAAAAACTGATATTCCTTCTCTGAATTAAGCAACCAAACTGCCTCTCTATTGTATTCCAGTTTTGCCTAGATATCATGCTTTATGATTCTGAAATTAATAAGGCCCTTAACAAATTATATGCATAATCTGTGGAGGAATATTTGGGCCTCATATCTTCTTTACGTGCTTTCCATCTACTTGCAGTCCTAAGTATTATTGTTTGTCGCTTAGAATCTTTCCCTTTAAACCTAAGGGTCAGCCTAGTACATCCTTTAGGATAGTAGTCCTAATCTCCTCCGGGACTGATAGGATGGGACAAGTAATAGCACGCAATAAAGTTCGTGACCAAACACGCGCTTTAATTACCTTCACGAGGTGGGAAAGGGTAGAATATGGATATGATGACCGATGCGCTAATACCACGTGTACCCCCTCTTTGAGGAGTGTCTATCGGGTATTGCATTGATGTGATCTGTATTATTTCAAATCTAGGATATCATTTCTTTAACTGCTAGGTTATAATCTTTTCAAAACTTTGTCGTTTCATAATTGTTTTCTAAACACTTGCTCGTTTAATATTTGAAATCCCCTCTTACTTGAGCCCTTAACTTGTTATTTGCTAATTGTACAAATTCATGAAAACTATTTGGCCGGGAACCACATCTATGGATCCTGAGGGGTTCCTAACACCTCCCCCTTGGGATAATTTCAAGACCTTACCCAATCTCTGGTAATGCAAACTAGTTTCATGAGTTAATTACTCTAGGTGCCCTAACGCACCTCAAACCCGTTAGGTGGCGACTCTCTATTTTAACACATTTTCCTTAAAAGAGTTGTCACGTGTCGAAACCCCGATCTGTGCAAGGAAAAAAGGGGGCACGACAAGATGCACCCGCCGTTGTGGAGGATCGTAATCCTCCTTCGATACTTCATGAACAAAATCGACTCCTGTCGGTTTACTATCTATCATGTACTATGTCTGTACAGTCCCCGAATCTTCCGAAAGGGCTGATAAAGCTCATACACCGGGCTAGAAAAGCCCCATTCTCAAGCATCGATGAGGACCGAGATCGAGGCTGGCAGGGACACTTTGTCCGGGTGAGGATCAGAGACTTATCCATGCCAAGTTTAGGCCATTCCCTGAGAAGTGGAATGTATCACGTAAGCATAACTTTCCTTTAAATGTCTATTTTACATTCGTCTCCTTTTTCTTCACCATTATTTGCGGTGGTGCAGATGTTGCTCGAGTTCCAAATGTCATTCCTCGGTTCAAGGATTGGATCAAGGGCATTTGTTCGCAGATGCCTTATTCTAAGCACACATGACACGAACTTTTGACGGGCCGTTTGGAGGACCGTTCTCACGGTAAGATCTCTTTTGCGAACTCTCACAGCCTTGCCTAAGACTATTGAATATATGCCTTTAGTAGGGGACGAGGACCTGTCCGTTGATCCCTCTGCTTTGGGGCAGCTTGGGGAGATAGAAAGAGAGAATAAGAAAAGGAAGGCTCTGAGTTCCCCGGGCTCAAAGAAGAAGAAGGTTGGCCCGCAAGCCAAAGAAGAGTTCTAGCTTCGAAGCACTCGACTCAGACTCACTTTTTCGGCTTAGGGATGAGCCTGAGGAATGTGATATTTTTGTGACGTATGAGCTGACCTCCCCCGAAGAGTGGGCGGCAGCCGAGGGGTAACAACATGGGCTGATCTCCCTCAGGTTCGGGAAACCGATGTAGAGATAAGGGTTGAGACCTCTCAAGACACCGACTCCTGTCCACCCGGTTTCATAGATATTCTGGGGTCGCCTTCATTCACCAAATCCATGTTTGAGTGGTGAAAGAGTGATCCAACAAAGGGGCCCATGGAGCGGACGATCCCCTTCATTCTTTTTCCGAAGGTGTGGATTCGACTGCTCTAGAAGACTTCTCTGGGTTGGGTGACTTGGAGGTGCCGAGGAAAGACCCATCTTCAGAGGTCGGCGGGCTGAACTTGAGCCCAAAATTAATCAACCAGTTCCCTGCCCCGAGTATGGATCCCGAACGTAAGAGGAATAATCATCACCGTTCCGGAGGATGCCCGTGTTCTTTTTGCCCCTGTTGGAGTGGCGAGCTACCGCCGGTGCCTGGTAACTAAAGAAAACCAAGTGAAAATGAACGAGGTGGATGTGTCGTGCTTATTCAACGATGCGTAGCATGCGCGGAACCGGGTAAGGAATCATTATGTTCTTCCATCTTTTGACTTAGGTTTTTGATATTTCTAAGGTCTTCTCTCTTTTATCTTTTTGCAGGCCTCGGTACTCTATCACGAAAACTTTCTCCGGTACTGGGCCTAGGTTAATCAGCTCGAGGATGAGTCCAGGGAGCTCGCCAAGAATAGGGACACGTACAAGCTTCTCAGCAAGCAACATGAAGAAGCTGTCAAGAGTCTCCAGACCAAGTTGGATGCGATTCAAAAGGAGTATGTCAACCTGGTGAAACAGGTAAAGATTTTGGAAGCTAGCGATGACGACTTAGCCATCACGATAACGATCAAACCTCGCAGGTCCAGCAGAAGGTTGATCGGATCGATAAGTTGTGGGCTGAAATGAACGAGGTCCAGGCTATGGCCGATGTCTGGAAGGAAATAATGAACAGACTAGCTTCGCAGAAGGAGACCGCTCGGGAGGAGCTAGCATCAGTAGAGGTCCAACTCTGAGGGAGAAAGAGAAAGCTGATGCACGAGCTCGACAAAACGAGGACCTCCAAGATCAACTAGGCTTGGCTATTGCTGAACGGGATGCCCTTGGCAAGGAGCTCGAAGTAGCAAGGTCCGAGTCGGAGACAACCAGGTCCGACGGTGAAGAGATACTGGCCTAGTATATGGCTGATGTTAAGGCAACCGAGGCCCTTCTAAAAGTCACTGTTGAGTATGTGAAGCAGTTGTCTCGAAGGGAGACCCTCGAGGAGATTCATGCCCGAGGTTTTGACCTATCAACCGAGATCGAAGAGGCGAAAAAGATTGAGGTTGAGGCCAAGAAGATGGCTGATCCCGAGGATGGAGAAGTCTATGAGGGATTTGGCGAACCTGAGGATGGAGAAGATCCCGACGACTCTGGTGACGAGGAGAGTCTGGTGAAGATCTAGTGCAGGTGCCTTAGGATTTTTTATCTGCATTTTGTACTTTTAAATTTGTTGAGGCCGTTTTCATTGGCCTTTGTAAAGACATTTTGGAATGTATATATACAAGGTTCTTTTTCCTCTTGGAAATTTTCAAGTCTATTACCTGCAATATTCTTTTTACAATTGCAAAGATTTGAAATGCCTTAGCATGGAGTAAAACATAGTAGTAAGTTATTGTTCGGAGGTCCAAACAAGACTTGTTTTTTATGTAAGTTTCATTTGAAACTTATGTTTTGATTAACAACCTCGGACATCTCCGAGCCGTTTTTAGGCTGGCCATAGCCTTTTACATTCAAGAACTACCTAATAGGATTTGTACCTCCAGGCTTCGATAGCTCGAGCTGTCCGAGCTTGCCTTAGATGACAGTCCCCGAGTGGGGATGGTCGTAGCCTTTAAGTTTAGGCACTGCCTAATAGGCCTTTGTGTCTCCGGGCTTTGATAGCCCGAGCCATCCCGGTTTATCTTAGATGACAGTCCGTGAGTAAAGTGATTTATTGGATCCGAATGAGGTAGCCCTTGGGCTCGATATCCTTATGCAACAGAATGTAATAGTCTTAAGGGACAAAATTTGTATCTGCTCTTTCATTCATGTGCGTAATATGCAAGATTTTAAGTGCGTACAAGCTTCGTGTTATGGATTAGGTGGTCTGCACGGGCACAGTTCATTTGACCGTTTGGCCCTTACAATAAATCCTATACACCAAGCCTAGATTTTTCAAGAACATAGTTTCCTTCCTTGCTAAAAATCATTACCCGAGGGTGATAGCCCCCACTATTCGAGGTCGATCTTCGAGAGGGATTGAATAATGTTGATGTGACCATCGACTCCGGTTCATAACCATTCTTGGATTCTAAGTTAGCACGATCCACTATTGCTTCGTTAAAAACCTTTTCGAAAAACCCATTTGGGAAAAAACTGTTTCAAGGGAAAAAGAGTGCAAGACTTGAATGGAGGACTTAAAATATATTAAATATCTCAATATCATAAGGATTTTGCTCCATATGAATTGTGCATAACATTTCAAAACCGCAAGCTATGCAAGTAATTTTTCATATCAGAAAAAAAAACTGGCTAGAAGCATAGAATGGAGGACTTAAAATTGTTAATAAACATACTATGCATATTCTAGTAGTGTGGTTGAGGACATCCAAAATGTACATTCGTACCTTCGAATTCCCGAAAATATGAACTCTCCAATTTCTTGATTAAGTGGGCTTAATCCTTAATCCTTCTAGAACTATCATGGCCAGCTAGAAGGATTAGTGCTGCTTCTTTATACCTAAATCGGTGGACTACAAAATGTATCTAATGAAAATTGTGAAGACAATCAAGGTCATAAGAAACATAATACAAGGAAACAACGAATGTATAAAACACCAATTAGTATAAGGAAAATAGGAATGCAGGACACAATGACCAAGACAGAAGATCCGCAAAGAACAATAGGAATATTACACCAAAAAGAAGCAACCTAAATAATAGAGAAGATCATAGAGAAGTTTAGTGAGAAAATTAGATCACATCTATCTTGATGAAATAAGCTGCAAATTTAGGTTGAAACAATAACCAATGTCATTATAATTTTGAAATTTATTGAAGCTCTTTAAATATCAGTATTTTAAAAAAGAGTCATGCTGCAACTCATATTATTAAAGTCACTTCTATCTTTATTTCTAAGATCTTAACTAAATTATGAAAGGACAAAAGAATTTCTGATAAATTAAGTCTTATTTTGTCCCTAAGAAATCATATCTCAATCCACATTTTGTATTATATTTTAGGTGTATCAACAACTACTGTTAGAGTCATCCGTCATGCAGTAAGCACGGTTTTCTTAAAGGATATTTATGGGCATCAGTAGCATTAAGATCTATTTTTAGAATTAACACAACATGTGAAATTATTCTCCACAAAATCAACTAACTAACTAACACATTACAATCAGTAGTCCAAATGCTAAACAACAATTTTGTCAAAAATGTGCAATGATTTCAACTATATTTCCTGCATACATCTTTATTATAAAGGAAGTCAACCACAAAGATAAAAATAGTGAAATTCATCAAAGTTTGCCTAAGAAAGGTACAAAGCAAGACCATCTTCTTAGTATTTGCTTATTTCCCCACTTCTTAGTGTTTAAGTAACTGAAAAGTCACAAGAGTATCCCCATAGAAAGTCAAAAGCAGATAAAAAATAAAGTTTAAACGATAAAAAGATGGGGACTAAGTAGAGAAACCAGAAGATAGAAAACAAAACTTAGTAAAAATGAATATAGCAAGAAAATAAAAAACTATTGTGTGTTTGATTAAATAAGAAAAACGCAAAAGACCTAATAGATAATCATTTTCATGAGAACTATTGTGTTCAGAGGAAATGCAAAGGAACAAACATGAAATCATTTCTTAGTGTTTGTCCATTCACATTTTCATGTTTCGTAGTTGCGAGAAAACTAAAAGTCACAACAAAAATATAAAAAAGAATTGCAGAACTCACCTATAAATAGATAGAAAGGATGAAGAAAAATATGTTAGAACTGATTTTAATGATGAAAATAATATATTTTCTGTATGTAGGTACCTCTCGAGATTGAAGGAACAAGATCACTAACGCATCCAAGATTGAAGAAATTACGGAAGATTGAATCCAATATGATCGTTGATTACATCCAAAACTAAGGAAATAAATGAAGATGGACGGAATAGATTGAGGAGATCAAATCAATCAAAGATATCAAGAATCTGGAAGAAAATCAATCCTGCGGCTAAATATGGAAAGACCAAGATCCTAGGAGAACTTCGGCACCATCAAAGGAAGTCTCCAACGCATTTTTCCCAGCCCTAGCCGTTGCGGAACATCTTTATTCTTGGAAAGATTCAATCTCTTTTAAAGGATCAAATCTCTTGGGTTGGCAACATCTCTTCAACAATCAAGTATTTAAACCTATTCTTGTACCCTAGAACGACATACTTTGATCGAACCAACTACCCTCTCTTTGTTCTACTACATACAAACATTGTAGCTCCTTTAAGATCTACTGTGTAACAAGTTAGAGAAGAAAGAGAGAAACCACTGCTGATGCATTATATCAAAGAGAAACGAGTGTCACTGAAAGTTATCCATTGGTGTAAACCACACAATCATTGTATACTCGAGAACATCATTCACTGAAAGAGAACACCTTTGCAACCCAAGGGGACTGGAATAGGATTCACATTGAATCCGAACCAGTATAAAATTCCAGTGTCTTTAATTCCGGCATATTTATAACTACCTTTACATTTTGTTGAATTATTATTGCTTTATCATAACTAGTCGACTAATTGCAAAACTAGTCAACTAATAAAGAATAAAATTAAAAATAGTCAATTCACCCCCCTCCCCTTCTCGCACTTTCAATTGGTATCAGAGTTTAGCTCATAATTTTTCTTTGCTTAACATCTTTGAGAAAAGATCATGAAAAATCAAATCATTGTTGGAGCATTTTTCCTGGAAGGAACATCACAAGTGAGGCCACCATACTTCAACGGTCAACACTTTTCTCATTGGAAAGTGCGTATGAAAATTTACGCAAAATCCTATGATGTCAAGGTATGAAGAGTCGTCAAAAAGGGAAATTACCTGCTACTTGTTGCTACTGCTGCTCAACCTCCCGTTGATCTTGAAGATATTGATGCATACACTGAAGAACAAATGACGGTTGTGCAAGTTAATACAAAAGCAAGAAATCTGCTTTACAATGCTATTAGTGGTGAAGAATATGAGAAGATCTCCAGTTGTGACATGTCCAAGGAAATGTGGGACAAACTCGAAGTTACTTATGAAGGAACGAGCAAGGTGAAAGAAACTCACATCAATATGCTGGTGCACGACTACGAACTCTTCCAGATGAGGGAAGGATAATTTTCCATTGAAGAAATGTTTTCCAGATTCAACAAAATTATAAGTGATCTAAAAGCATTTGGCAAGCCATACTCCAGCGGCGATCAAGTTAGGAAAATTCTGAGAAGTCTACCTACCACTTGGTAGACAAAAGTCTTCACACTTGAATCTCAAAATCTGAACAAAAGGTCATATGACGAACTTCGAGGAGAACTCATAGCCTTTGAAAAGACTCATCTCAAGAAAACTACTCAAGAAGAAAAGAAGAAGACTGTAGCTTTCAAAGCTAAAACTGATAGAGCAGAAAGCGACATTGATGATGATCCTGAAGCTCTTAAAGAAGAAATTTCTCTAGTATCAAGAAACATGGATGGACTGATGAGAAGATACAGTAACACTAAGAAAGGCAGGTTCCCATCTAGAAGAACCAGGCAATACAATGAACAAGACAAAAATGATGGAATTCTATGAATGCGAAAGATTCAGACATGTTCAAGCTAAATGTCCTGAACTTAAACGAAAAGTCTCCAGAGGATTCAACAAGAACAAAGCATTCGGAAGCTGGAGTGATGAATACAGTTCGGAACATGAGGAAATAACCAACTTATGTTTTATGACGATCCTAGAAAATCATATGAAGAAAATCTCTGGATGTTGGACAGATGAGGATGATTCAGACGATGTTGAAAAAGAAGAAAATAAAAACTGTTTCATGGCACGAGGTGAAACAAGCGAGGTAAGACCCTATAATTGTGATAGATGTAATGAATTGTAGGATATTCTTGATCTTACTCTAAAAGAGTCACAAAAACTGTTTGATGAAATAAAAAGACTCAATGCAGAAATAAGAGACTGGAAACTCAAACTTGAAGTATGCGAAATTGAACAAGATGTACTTCAGGATGAGTATGATGGATTACTTGTGCAGCTTAACCGCATGTGCAAACCCACCAGTCACAGTTCCACTAGGTCTAGTCAGACATCTTACAAGTCGACTAAAGAAGGACCGACAAGAACAGAGTCATCTAGTTCTGACTCAAGTAAGGACTCCAAAACTGGATCAAGTCCCAAATGTCACTACTTTAATAAGAGTGGACATAAATATTTCTTTTGTCGTTTTCGCAAATCAAATATGTCAAGATGGGTTTGGAGACCCAAAAATAATCCCGAATCTAGAAATGCTAACCCAAAAGAACCCAAGCAAACTTGGGTACTTAAGAAAAGATAAACATCATGTTTTGCAGGAACACCACAGATGGAGTCGCAAAGGAAAATTATATTTGGATAGTGCGTGTTCCAGTCACATGACAGGAGACAAGCATCTGTTTAAAGAAGTTACAAAAATTGATGGAGGAAATGTGGAATTTGGTGATGATTCAGAAGGAAAAATAGTTGGTACTGGAACAGTTCCTTTCAACAACAATTGCGATATCACTGAAGTTTATCTCGTGGATGGACTTAACTACAATCTCCTAAGTATAAGTCAACTATGCCACTCAGGATATGAGGTAAAATTTAAGAAAACAAGTTGTGCCATCGAGGACGAATCAGGTAAAATAATCCTCCCAGGTAAAAGGTATGAAAATGCTTATATTCTTGATGGTTTTGAAAGTATAGATGGTCATATTTTCTTAACCTTTATTTCTGATGATCCCTGGATATGGCATAAGAAACTTGGTCATGCAAGCATGCATTCGATAGAAAATTTTTCTAATCGAGAATTAGTTATTGGTTTACCCAAACTGAATTTTTCTAGAAATCATGTGTGCGATGCATGTCAAATTGGTAAGCAAACCAGAAATTCTTTCAAAAGCAAAGACATTGTTTCTACCTCAAAGCCATTACAATTACTGCATATGGATTTATTTGGACCTACTAGAACTGCTAGCATTGGAGGTAAAAGATATGCTTTTGTTATAGCTGATGATTACTCATGTTTCACTTGGGTGATTTTTCTATCTCACAAAGATGAAGCCTTGAAACATTTCGAGATTTTTTGTAAAAAGGTCGAGAGAGAAAAAGGATTTCTCATTACTACTGAGGGGGAGTAACATACAGGGAAGTCAACTGATGTTTATACATATATTATTTTGTCATCATCAAAAAGGGGGAGATTGTTAGAACTGATTTTAATGATGAAAATAATATATTTTTTGTATGTAGGTACCTCTCGATATTGAAGGGACAAGATCACTGACGCATCCAAGATTGAAGAAATTATGGAAGATTGAATCCAATATGATCGTTGATTACATCCAAAACTAAGGAAATAAATGAAGATGGACGGAATAGATTGAGGAGATCAAATCAATCAAAGATATCAAGAATCTGGAAGAAAATCAATCCTCCGGCTAAATATGGAAAGACCAAGATCCTAGGAGAACTTCGGCGCCATCAAAGGAAGTCTCCAACACATCTTTCCCAGCCCTAGCCGCTGCGGAACATCTTTATTCTTGGAAGAATCAATCTCTTTTCAAGGATCAAATATCTTGGGTTGGAAACATCTCTTCAACAATCAAGTATTTAAACTTATTCTTGTACCTTAGAACGACATACTTTGATCGAACAAACTACTCTCTCTTTGTTCTACTACATACAAACATTGTAGCTTAAGATCTATTGTGTAACAAGTTAGAGAAGATAGAGAGAAAACCACTGGTGAGGCATTGTATCAAAGAGAAACGAGTGTCACTGAAAGTTATCCATTGGTGTAAACCACACCATCATTATATACTCGAGAACATCATTCACAGAAAGAGAACACCTTTGCAACCCAAGGGATTTGGACTAGGATTCACATTGAATCCGAACCAGTATAAAATTCCGGTGTCCTTAATTCCTGCATATTTATTACCACCTTTACATTCTGTTGCATTATTATTGGTTTATCATAACTAGTCGACTAATTACAAAACTAGTCAAATAATAAGGAATAAAATTAAAAATAGTCAATTCAACCCCCCCCCCCTCTTGCACTTTCAAAACCTGCTCCAAAGTGTACGCATAATCCATCTTGAAGAGTTTGACTGCTAATATTAGGCACTTTTATGAGTTCTTCATGCGAGCAGGTATGAGTGTGACTCTTGGTTTATTTTTTGATGTAGTGACACTCAGACTAGTACCTCAACTACGAAGGACCACTTCTTTAACCTTTGCCATAAATTGATGTGGCTTTACTAAGGATTATATTAATCTGGTCATACATATGTAAATCTAGTGAACTAATTAAAGTAAATCATGACCATCATGTATAACTAAAGTACTCACATAAATTCGTGATAAATTCATCTCTTACCTCTCAAATAGAGTCACCAACAAATCACTATTAATTATCTTCTCAATTTGCTTTTCTCGTTTCATCCTCTTGAACTCGCAAAAAATTCAATGTGCATCCGGATACCTTTCAATTGCTCGAACCATCTTTGGAAGAAAGTTTAATTGGAGGTTCAAAACCTCAATTTTAAACAATAGGCTAAAATCTAAATTTCTTTGATGAAATTACAATAATTTTTTCAACTTGCATGCAATAGTTTATGAAAGAAGAAAGTACTCACAATCAAGCCAAGAAAAAAGAAAGAGGCGGATAAAAACATAAACATAAAAAAACAGAGAAATCAGGGTAAGGAAAGAAGTAGAAAAGCAAGGGAAAAAATTATGTGTGTTTGTAAAGATTTGTTAAAAGGAAAATAATAGGAATTATAGCAATGTATTTCTTCAGATTCATCAATCTATGCAAGTATAATGGATTGAATCTTCAAAAAATCATTGTTCCAAATTAGGATCCGCCTCTGCAACTACGCTAGAGAACACAAATAAAAGAACGTGAAATTAGGGCAAAAAAAAGGATGAAGAATAACAACAAAACTCACTAAAAGTTGGAAGGAGAAAGTAGAAGGAAGGATGGAGAATTGAAAACCTGGGAAGTTGTACCAGACGGCAAAGAGGATGTCACGACCCAAAACCTATGGGTTGTGATGGCGCCGGACACCACTGTCAGGGAAGCCGACCCCTTAATCAGTTGGAACACTTTCCTGTTTAACATTTTAGAATCGAAGCCTCTTCTTGCCTTTCCATTATTAAATAAATAAATTTCGTAATTTAAACACGGCAAGAAACCAACTTAATACAAAAAAAGAAATACCAAGACATTCCCAGAACCCGGTGACACAAGTCCATAAGAAATTTCTAAGAATTTACACAATTATACAACGCTTGTCCAAAAAACAAATTGGACAAAGGAAATAAATATAAAATGTAAGTACACAGAAGGGAGACTCCGGAAACTGTGGAATGCATCTGGATGAATGAAGGTCGTATAAGTCCCCAAATCGATCACTATACTATAAAGGTACCTGTGCAACAAAATGCACAGAAAGTGTAGTATGAGTACATATACATATATGTACCCAGTGAGTATCCCGTCTAAACTCGAAGGAGTAGTGACGAGAGGTCGACTAGATACTCACTAAGGTCCAACAATATAGTATAAAAAGAGATATGGCTAAAGCAGTAGGCATGTGAGGCAGAAATCAACAAGTACATAACCAAATAATGTAATCCAAGTAACAACTGAAAATGAACTGCAAGTTCCAAACCCTCCGTTTACACAATACCTGCAAATCCTACTATAAGTGACTCAGACTCAAGTGATAATACAATACCAGGACAAGACAACCGGTCGGAGTCATAAGGGTGGTCATAAGGACTGAGGTCATAAGCTAACCCACGATCGCGAATCATACCTGCGACTCGCGTGCTGACTCAATAGTAATAAGCTGACCCACGATCGCGCATCCAGTCAGAAGGCGGACACTCATTGGGGATTTTCTCGTAGGCATTTTAACTGAATTTTACTATTTGGACACCGTGTACGTGAGGTGCTAGTGCGTGCACGGGTCATGGTTGCTATAAATCCATCTTTCCTTCCATGGAATATCTCATTTTAATTCCTATATTACTGTTTTCTCTGTTTTAACTGCGCAGTTGACTTAGGAATAAGCATGTCTACTTGCCTTTACTTGTTCCCCTCTTATTTACTACAAATTGAATTATGCTTAGATAGTTTTACCCTATTCTTGTCTATTATTTTCTTGAAATGTTTAGTTATGCTATGTCCGACGTACATTCTGCATTGCATATTTAAATTGGGACTACGGACCGAGATCCGGGAGCTTTCCCCCTGTACTGCATTGCATATTTACTGCTGAGTTATATGTTGTGCTGAACCGAGGGTTCTTTTCAATTATTTCTTTCAGTTTTTCCCTTAAGTTCTGCCTATTGATGCTACTTATCTTTCAATGTTCGAATTTATAAATGTCTTATGTTATTTTCAAACTCAGTAGAGCCTCAACCTGACCTCGTCACTACTTGACTGGGTTAGGCTTGGCACTTACTGAGTAACGAATGTGGAGTACTCACGCCCTTTCCTGCGCATATTTTCCCCATGTGCAGATCCAGGTTCCATCGCTCAGTATCGTGGTTAGGCACATAGAATCAGCTGCTTCTGGAGACCGCGAGGTAATTCTGCCGCGTCCGCAGAATCTCATGTTTCCCCATCTACTCTACTATAGTCTTAGGAGTTAGTCATATACACTTTTCTTATTTTTGTTGTATAGAGCTATATTTGTAACGCTTGTGACTTGGTGATATTCCGGGTTTTAGGGTAATTGAAAGCTGTAAATGCCAAGCGGCTACAATTTTATAGTTATTGCTTTATCTTTATTGTTTCATTTCTGTTTTGTCTTATTTTTCCGCTTATTTTAGGCTTAACTAGTCATTAGGACTAGGTGCCGTCATGAGCCCGTTTGGAGGGATAATTCGGGTCGTAACAAGTTGGTATTAGAGTGTCTAGGTCCATAGGAGTCACAAGCCAATTTATTAGAGTCTCGCGGATCTTTGCGGAGACATCCGTATCTATCTTCGAGAGGCTATATAACTGTTAAGAACAATCATATTCTTTGGAACTCCTTATCGTGCTAGTTACTGTCATCAAAATTCTTAAACTCTACTCTATTCTTGCTTACAGATGGATCGTACTCGTACCGGACGTACTGATGATCAGGCACCCGAGCCCCCAGCCAAAGCCATCAGAGGCAGGGGCCGAGGCAGAGGACGAGCACGCAGTGCAGCCCGAGCACCAACAAGGGCAGAGGTAGAGGATCCCCCAGCAGCCACAGTTGGAGGGGCACAGGAGGTCCCTACTATTACTCCAGCCCTACAGGAGACATTGGCTCAGTTTTTGAGTGCCTTCAGTACTCTGTCTCAGGCGGGATTACTTCCAAGATCCCCAGCTACATCCCAGGCCGGGGGAGGGACACAGACTCCCACAGCCCGTACTCCTGAGCAGAGGGTTCATATTGGGTAGGTTCGAGAGTATATTCCTATGCCACCAACAGCTCCAGTTCAGCATGAGACTAGGATAGTTGTTCCTGAAGCAGAGCAACTACGACTTGAGAGGTACAAGAAGTACCACCCACCTGAGTTCAGCGGACTAGCTTCGTATGACGCCTTGGGTTTTCTTGAGGGGTGTCATCGCATTCTCCGCACTATGGGTATTGGGAAGAGATGCTTATCAGTGATGGCGTGCTTTTGAGCTTAGTAGTCCGTACAAGGCAGCTTCACTTATGTGGGCTCAGTTCTCAGAAATGTTCCTACTTGAGTGTGTCCCTTAGAGCCTCAGGGACGCTTGGCGTGCGGAGTTTGAGAAGCTACGCCAGGGTACCATGACCGTGTCAGAGTATGCAGTCTGTTACAGTGATTTGGCTTGTCATGCACCAGCTTTGGTTGCCACTGTCAGAGAGAGGGTTCGACGCTTTATTGACGGACTCCACCCTAGTATCCGGACTAGTATGGCCAGTGAGCTGGAGACTGACATCACTTACCAGCAGGCCGTGAGTATTGCACGGAGGATTGAGAGTAATGTTGGTCGGGGACAGGGAGGAGAGAGAGGCTAAGAGGTCTCGAGAGGTCGGTCACTTTTCAGGAGCTCGTGCACCTGCAGCACGCTATGGTAGGGGCTTTGTGAGTCGCCCCATTCATTCAGCTCTTCCAGCAGCCAGTGGTATCCCAGCTCCTTCTAGACCTCAGGAGCCTTACTATGCATAAGTATCTCAGGTGCCTTCAGTTCGAGGTGCTATCACTGGCCAGTCCAGCAGGCCAGTTCAGAGTCATCAGCAGCCGCCATGTCCTCCGAGGGGTTGTTTTGGATGTGGTGACCCTCGTCATATGATCAGAGATTTCCCAGATCTAGGAGGGGTGCACCACCTCAGGCTTATCAGGTTCCACGTCTTCCACCTGGTCCTCCAGCTATTCATCCAGCCCCAGCTACTACCCCACCACCTCAGACAGCTCGAGGTGGAGGTCGGGGAGGTAGAGGTCGCCCTAGAGGGGGAGGCCAGGCCAGATATTATGCTCTTCCAGCCCGTTCAGAGGCCATTGCTTCAGATTCAGTCATTACAGGTGTTGTTCCCGTTTGTCATAGGGATGCATCGGTATTATTTAACCCAGGCTCTACATATTCGTATGTGTCTTCTTATTTTGCTTCACATCTGGGGATATCTCGGGATTCTTTGAGTTCCCCCGTTTATGTTTCTACTCCAGTGGGAGATTCTCTTGTTGTGGACCTCATATATCGGTCGTGTTTGATTGTTATCAGTGGTTTGGAGACCAGGGTTGATTTATTATTACTCAGTTTGGTAGATTTTGATGTTATATTGGGTATGGACTGGTTGTCCCCCGACTATGCTATTCTTGATTGTCACGCCAAGACCGTGACGCTGGCTATGCCAGAATTACCGAGGTTAGATGGAGAGGTTCCTTAAAGTACATTCCCCGTCGAGTCATTTCTTTTCTTAAGGCTCAGCGGATGGTTGAAAAGGGGTGTGATGCGTATTTGGTTTTGTGAGAGATGTTAGTGCTGAGACCCCTACAGTTGAGTCTGTCGCCGTTGTTAGGGACTATCCTGATGTATTTCTAGATGATCTTCCAAGTATTCCCCCTGATAGAGACATTGATTTTGGCATTGACATGTTGCCGGGCACTCAGCCCATTTCCATTCCTCCCTATCGCATGGCTCCTCCTGAGTTAAAGGAGTTGAACGAGCAGTTGCAGGAGTTGCTTTACAAAGGGTTCATCAGGCCCAGTGTATCACCTTGGGATGCTCCGGTGTTATTTGTGAAGAAAAAGGATGGTACGATGCGTATGTGTATTGACTACCGGCAGCTGAATAAAGTGACAGTGAAGAACAGGTACCCATTGCCCCGCATTGATGATTTATTTGACCAGTTACAGGGGCTAGGGTGTTCTCCAAGATTGATATTCGTTCGGGCTATCATCAGTTGAAGATTCGAGAGCCGGATATCTCGAAGACTGCCTTCAGGACAAGATATGGCCACTATGAGTTCCATGTTATGTCATTTGGGTTGAACAATGCCCCAGCAACCTTTATGCACCTGATGCACATCGTATTTCGGCCTCATCTTGATACCTTCTTCATCGTGTTCATTGACGACATTCTGGTATATTCTCGGTCCCAAGAGGACCATGAGCAGCACTTGAGGACCGTGCTTCAGACATTGAGAGAGAAGAAGTTGTACGCCAAATTTTCTAAGTGTGAATTTTGGCTTGATTATGTGGAATTCTTAGGCCATGTGGTATCTTCGGATGGGATCAAGGTAGACCCGAAGAAGTTAGAGGCGGTACAAAGTTGGCCCAGACCGTGTTCAACTATTGAGATCCGCAGTTTCCTCAGTTTGGCTGGGTATTATCGCCGTTTTGTGGAGGGATTTTCATCCATTGCAGCGCCCATGACCAGACTGACCTAGAAGGGTGCACCTTTTATATGAACTGAGGAGTGTGAGGAGATCTTTCAGAAGCTCAAGACAGCCCTGACTACAGCTTTAGTGTTAGTATTACCCACAGGTTCAGGGTCCTATACAATCTATTGTGATGCTCCAAGGATTGGTCTGGGAGCAGTGTTGATGCAAGATGGTAGGGTGATTACCTACGTGTCTAGACAGTTGAAGGTGTATGAGAACAACTACCCTGTTCATGATCTCGAGTTGGCAGCGATTGTTCACGCCCTGAAGATCTTGCGTCATTATTTATATGGTGTCCCTTGTGAGATATTCACGGTTCACCGGAGTTTGCAGCACATATTCAGGCAGAAGGATCTCAATTTGCACCAACTTAGGTGGTTGGAGTTACTCAAGGATTATGACATCACTATACTATACCACCCGGGGAAGGCCAATGTTGCGATCGACGCCTTGAGTCGCCGGGCGGAGAGTTTGGGTAGTTTATCATATCTTCGTGCAGCTGAGAGGCCCTTAGCCTTAGATGTTCAGTCCTTAGCCAGTCAGTTCCTGAGGCTGGATCTTTCTGAGCCTCACCGGGTATTTGCTTGCGTTGTTGCTCGATCTTCTCTTTATGACCGCATTCGGGAGCGCCAGTATGAGAATCCCAACCTTCGGGCTCTTCAGGATAGATTTTGACAGGGTGATACCAGAGATGTGACCATAGATGATGATGGTGTGATGAGGATGCAGGGTCGTATCTCTGTGACCAACGTAGATGGGCTTCGGGAGTTGATTCTTGAGGAGGCCCATAACTCACGGTATTCCATCCATCCGGGTACCGCGAAGATGTACCAGGACCTGAGACAACACTATTGGTGGCGAAGGATGAAGAAGGATATAGCGGAGTCTGTAGCCAAGTGTCTCAATTGTCAGCATGTCAAATGTGAGCATCAGAGACCGGGAAGATTACTTCAGCAGATTAAGCTTCCAGAGTGGAACTGGGAGCGGATCACCATGGATTTTGTGGTTGGACTTCCTCGGACCTTGGGGAAGCATGATGCCATTTGGGTGATTGTGGACCGGCTGACCAAATTAGCTCATTTCATTCCAGTGTTGACTACATATTCTTCTGAGAGGTTGGCCCAGATCTACATCCGGAATATAGTCCGGTTGCACGGTGTGCCGGTGTCCATTATATCAGATCGAGGTCCTCAGTTCACCTCGCACTTCTAGAGAGCCTTGCATAGTGAGTTGGGTACCCAGATAGATCTCAGTACATCATTTCACCCCCAGACAGACGGGCAGTCCGAGCGCACGATTCAGATTCTTGAGGATATGCTTTGTGCCTGTGTGATGGATTTTGGAGGGTCATGGAATCGGTACTTGCCTCTTGCAGAGTTTGCTTATAATAACAACTACCAGTCCATCATTCAGATGGCGCCGTATGAGGCTTTGAATGGTAGGCGGTGCAGGTCTCCAGTAGGATGGTTTGAGCCGGGAGAGGCCCGATTGTTGGGTACAAACTTGGTTCAGGATTCCCTGTACAAGGTGAAGGTGATCCAGGAGAGACTTCGCACAGCTCAGTCCAAGCAGAAGAGTTATGCGGACCAGAGAGTTCGTGACTATGCAATTATGGCTAGTGATCGGGTTTTGCTTCGGGTATCGCCTATGAAGGGTGTCATGAGATTCGGGAAGAAGGGTAAGCTGAGTCCGAGGTTCATTTGCCCTTTTGAGGTGTTGTAGCGGGTTGGGGAGGTTGCTTATGAGTTGGCCTTACCTCCGAACCTAGAGGAGTTCATCTGGTATTCCACGTTTCCATGCTCCGGAAGTATCAAGGTGACCCGACTCATGTTTTGGATTTCAGCTCAGTCCAATTGGACAAGGACCTATCATATGTTAAGGAGCCTGTGGCTATATTGGACAGGCAAGTCAGGTTACTTAGATCGAAGAATAGTGCCTCAGTCAAGGTTCAGTGGAGGGGTCATTCGGCTGAGGAGGAGACTTGGGAGACCGAGCAGGATATGCGAAGTCAGTACCCTCATCTTTTCACAGCTTCAGGTATGTTTCTATACTCGTTCGAGGACGAACGCTTTTCTTAAGAGGGGAGAATGTAACGACCCCGTAGGTCATTTTGAGAGTTAGCGCCCCAATCCCCTAATAACTGCTTCTCTCATGTCTATTTATGTTATTGAAACTTGTCAGAGCGTTGAGTGGTGAAATACGGAGTGATTTTGGACACTTAGTCCTTAAATGTGGATTTTTGCTCTTGAAATCAAGCTATAGCTAAAACTGTGTGAAGACGGATCCGGAATGGAAATCCGTCGAGTCCGTTAGCTCCGTTGAGTGATTTCGGGGTTGGGAGCGTGTTGGGAATGTGTTTTCGAGGTCGGTTGTAGAATTGGGCTTGAATTGGCTAAAGTTGGAATTTCGACGATTTCGGTTGATAGGTGAGATTTTGATATCGGACTCGGAATAGAATTCCGAAAGCGACAGCATGTCCGTAATGTCATTTATGACGTGTGTGCAATATTTGAGGTCATTTGGATAAGTTTAGACGTGTTTCGGCATCGAATGTAAATTCTAACAATTTCATAAGTTCTTAGGCTTGAATCTATGCATATTTGATGATGTTGATGTTATGAGATGTGTTTTAAAGGCTCGACCAAGTTTGAGTGAGGTATTAGGGTCGGTTGGTGGTTTTGGTTGAGGTCCCGGGGGCCTGTGGTGTGTTTCGGGTGTTCAAACGGACACTTTTGGCCAAAAAGCCTTAGCTGGTTTTCTGGTTTTTCTACAGTAGAGTTTTGTTCTCCGCGATCGCAGGTCATCCTCCGTGATCGCATAAGGTAATGAAGGGGAGGCTTGGATTTGTTCTCTACGATCGCAAGATGGTGTCCGCGATCGCAGTGTGTTGGAGGAATAGCCTTCGCGATCGCATGCCCTATATCGCGATCGCATAGTGTATCAGTGGCCTGGGGAAAATTCCAACATTTTGCTCTGTGCGGTCGCAAGGCCCCACCTGCGATCACGAAGCTCTGAAGCATGAAGGTACGCGATCGCAGGCCCCTGTTCGCGATCGCATAAGGTTAAATCTGGCATGTGGGAGATTACTCTCCGCGATCGCGACTAATTGTCCGCGATCGCATAAGGCAACATCTGGGCAGTCTATTAAAAGTCTAATTCCGAGGGTTTATGTTATTTTCACCATTTTTGAGTTTGAGAGCTCGGGAGAGGCAATGTTTGGAGGCATTTTCACCTGGGTAACTTGGGTAAGTAACCTCTAACCATTATAGATCAATTTCCATGATTCCAATCTTAATTTCCACCTTAAATTTCGAAATTTGTGGGTAGAAAATGGGAAAAATGGGAAGAACTTCATAGACCAAATTATTGAGTTTTGATTGGGTGTTTGACCTCCGATTTTAGAGATTCTTATATGGTTAGACTCGTGAGTGAATGAGTGACCAAAAAATATGCTTTTTACCCGATTCCGAGATGTGGGCCCATCCGACGTTTTGGGCGAATTTGCTAATTTCACGTATTAGCTTCGAAGGAATTAGCTATTTTGATTCCTTAAAGTGTTATTTACATTATACAATCGAATTTATTATATTTGGGCCACCCAGAGTCGGACACTCATTGGGGATTTTCTCATAGGCATTTTAACTGAATTTTACTATTTGGACACCGTGTACGTGAGGTGACGAGTGCGTGCACGGGTCATGGTTGCTATAAATCCATCTTTCCTTCCATGGAATATCTCATTTTAATTCCTATATTACTGTTTTCCCTGTTTTAACCATGCAGTTGACTTAGGAATAAGCATGTCTACTTGCCTTTACTTGTTCCCCTCTTATTTACTACAAATTGAATCATGCTTAGATAGTTTTACCCTATTCTTGTCTATTATTTTTCTTGAACTGTTTAGTTATGCTATGTCCGATGTACATTCTACATTGCATATTTAAATAGGGACTACGAACCGAGATCCGGGAGCTTTTCCCCTGTACTGCATAGCATATTTTAATTGGGACTACGGACAGAGATCCGAGAGCTTTCCCCCTGTATTGCATAGCATATTTAAATATGGACTACGGACTGAGATCCGGGAGCTTTCTTCCTGTACTGCATTGCATATTTACTGTTGAGTTATATGTTGTGCTGAACCGAGGGTTCTTTTCAATTATTTCTTTCAGCTTTTCCCTTAAATTATGCCTATTTATGCTACTTATCTTTCATTGTTCGAATTTATAACTGTCTTATGTTATTTTCAAACTCAGTAGAGCATCAACCTGACCTCGTCACTACTTGACTGGGGTTAGGCTTGGGACTTACTGAGTACCGAATGGAGTACTCACGCCCTTTCCTACGCATGTTTTCCCCATATGCAGATCCAGGTTCCAGCGCTCAGTATCGTAGTTAGGCGCATAGCAGCAGCTGATTCTGGAGACCGCGAGGTTATTCTTCCGCGACCATAGAATCTCATGTGTCCCCATCTACTCTACTATAGGCTTAGGAGTTAGTCATACACTTTTCTTATTTCCGTTGTATAGAGCTATATTTGTAACGCTTGTGACTTGGTGATATTCCGGGTTTTGGGGTAATTGAAAGCTGTAAATGCCAAGCGGCTAAAGTTTTATAGTTATTGCTTCATCTTTATTCTTTCATTTCTGTTTTGTCTTATTTTTCTGCTTATTTTAGGCTTAACTAGTCATTGGGACTAGGTGCCGTCACGAGCCCGTTCGGAGGGTTAATTCGGGTCGTGACATGTTACATGTTCTTTACCATTTAAACTGATTCCCTTAATTAAGGGAAGACTTGGACTGATTTTACTCTAATTGATTTCGAGTTTTATAATTAGAAAACAATCTGATTCTTACCTTATTTTACCTTGCTTTCAAACTACTATATATATATATATATATATATATATATATATATATATATATATATATATATATATATATATATATATATATATATTGCTTTCTTCTACTCTCAAATATAGTCTTCTGGACACAGGAACTCACATTAGTTCACAATTCTCTCTCACGTAAACTTTCTGCTTTTGTAACTTGCTATTGTTACTCAAATTAGCCGGCTGCAAGCCAAGGCTAATTATTTCACTCTATTGCTCTGCACTCTGTGTCTAATCTCCTTACTGGTATGTTCAGATTTTAAATTCAAGTTCCAAACCAATGTGTTTCTTCTACTGTTTCAGTTCATCATTTTACTAATCTATTTTTTTCTATTGTTTGCTTCTCAACATGTGTTTAACTTGCTTTACTTAGTATGCATGCTCATGTTCTATCCCCTTTTAGGGTCAGTCTATTTATGAACATGTTCACTTCCGTTGAAGTCTACCTCAATGTGACTCTAATTTGTTTTTACTGGTTTGCCTATGTGTTGCTTAGTTCTGGTATGCACCTGTTGTGCAGAACAATTGTTGCCTTAAGTTGTTTAATACCATGCTCAATCCTACTCGATCATGCTTAGTACTTCTATGTCTTCACTATTTATTATTCAGTTACCTCTCAATCCTATACACCCCCCTGATTCCATGTTTAACATGATGTGGTTCAAACCTATTTTGTAAGCAATTTGTTATTCTGAACTATTCTGATTATATACTCAATTCTGTTTGACACCACTGTGTCTTCTATTGCTTGCTCTAAGGTCCATAATCATATACTATGTTTACACCATTAGTTATTCCCAATCCTATAAGCCCCCTAAGCAATTCTGATCATATGCAACCATTAGCAATGCTGAAATTCCTACCCTATTGTCTGCTATCCCTTAAAAATTTTGTGCTTCTGCTTGTTATGTGTTCACTGTACATGCGCTATGTGTCCCCAGTTCCCAGCTTCCCTGTGTGAAAGTTTGTTAAGCAAGTTTGAATCTAATTGTTGTATAGTTGATCTGTTGTTTGTTTGACTACATTGTTCTTGTTCAAACTATTTCTTTTACTACTTAAACAGCTCATATGCTGTAAAACTTCTCTATCTCAACTGAGTCTTTTCCAATACTATTTTCTTATCAAACCTTTTCAAAACTATGTCAAGCACTCTCACTCTACTCCTAGGTCTTTAAGTTTTGCCCCTCCAGTGTGTGACTGCCCTGTGAGATCCGTCTGAACTCTGATGCTGGGGTTGGCTATTCCACACTGCACTTACTCAGTCTGGTTATAAAATCTGGGTGTGAGAACTGCCCGGGATCCTTGAGGTCCTTAGGGGACTCTGACACACCTGGACATGAGAAAGGCTATGAAACTTTGACAATTGAGGGTATGAACATCTGGTACATTTGGTCTTGCTTCAAGTTCCCTATAGTTTAACTTCTTCTTTTCCTTTATCTATTTATGTAATTTATTCAGCTGGTCTGTAATAATTATTTGTAAACAGGTATTGGGGATGGCTAGTGAAATATGGAGGGTAGCTACGTAGTTTTATTAATGTTATTGGGTATAAATCATGCCTTTGGATTTTACATTCCCTATATCTGCATTAGAATCCATGCTTAGGACCAACATGTTCATTCAAATCATGCCAAACATGCATTAGATATCATGTCTTTAGGGCTTTCATGTTTACTGCTTTAACGTACAACATATGCTTAATCTATGCTTATGCCTACCATTTAGAGATCCTGCTTGTAGGATAATAAATATAAAAACTGTGACTCAATGGCATTCAAAAATCATGTCTCAATCATCTTGTAACTCTTTGTGCATTTTAGAAACCATGTTGTAGGGATTCTGTGTGTCCTGAAATTATGTCTTAACCATCGTGCATCTATATGTGCATATTAGATACCATGCTCTAGGATTTCGTATGCATTTGCTTAACCACGCCTAGTTTGAACTACTACTTCATGAAAAAGGTATAAAATGGTCTCACGTATAATTGCCATGCCTATTATTAATATAACTGGTAACAATCTGTGCATTCTCAGATTTACATCACTTAGAACAACATGCTTTAGGTAAAACAACCTCTGAACTCTTTAATAATTTTGGTAGTTGTATGCACAATCCCACGCCTGGGAAAATCTTAGGTAATCGATCTCTTTAAAACTCGAAAACTGCTTGATTGTGTTTACTGCTTAAAGGCTAACATGCTTAAAATCAGTAGGCAAACTGATTAGGGCCCTACTTCTGAGTTTATGAAATAAATCTGCATATTTATGTGCATTGATCCACTTAGATATCTTGTCTTAGGATCCTGCCTAATAAACTGCTCTTGTTTGTGTTTTAGATGTGCTGGATATGTGCATTACTTGTGGAGGTAAATCTGAGCCTCGTAACTGCTTTCCTGCGTTTGTCTGATTAGTCCTATTTGTTCTTGCATGTTGCTTAGAATTTTACCCTTTTAAAATCTTAGGGGTTTTGTCTAGAACTGCCTATATTTAGAGGTCCTAAATTCCTCCAGGACCATTAAGAAGGGACGGGTAACAACACGTTTATAGTTCATTAAATAAACTCGCTTAATAACCGCCAAGGGGTGGGGTAATGGGTAGATATGGATATGATGACCAGTGCGCTAATGCCACGTGTATCCCCTCACTGAGGAGTGATTACCGGGCACTGCATTGATGTGATCCTATAGGACAAACAACTTAGGACTCCCCTATCCTCTACATGTATGTGCTTAGACCATAAATCTTTTAAAACTTCATTACATATGTGTACTTAGACTACGAATCTTTTCAAATCACAATCTTTCTACATACTTTGACTGCCTATTTGCTACTTGTCTAAATTCACAAAACTTGTTTGGCCGGGAACCACAGTTGTGGACTTTGAGGGGGGCCTAACACCTTCCCCTTGGAGTAATTTCAAGCCCTTACCCAATCTCTCGTTATCCAATTAGTGTTATTGTGGCCCTTAATAGGTTCCCTAACGCACCTTAATTCGTTAGGTGGCGACTCTTCAAATCCTTACATCCCTTATCCCAAAAGGAAATGAGTTGTCCCAATAATGTCAAAAATCCTGACTGGTCTGAAAGGATAGGAAAAAGGGGGAGCGACAAGTTTCACAATAGTGGTCCCAAAAAAGTAATATATATGGAGCAATTGACATTTACGTACAATATTACCCTTCGCCATACCATATGGCTTTACTTATTATATAGTTAAAAACAATGATGCAAAGAAAAATATCTTCTGCCTAAAAACTGGCTAAATTTTTTAGTGACTGCTTAATATATGCTAAACTTTAATTGTCACTGATAGCTTAGGACTACAAATCTAATAGGAAAAGGTAATAATATTTCAGCTATAAAAAAACTATTTGGGTATGCATGGATAGAAAATACAACAATAACAATTACGTCTCAGTTCCAAACAAGTCGAGTCAGCTTCTCACTGACTATCAGGCTGCCAATATTATACAAGTATGTTTTGATAGATTATTACCAATAATGCAGAAAGAGGCTTTCCAAACGCCAGTTGAAGCCCTAAGAGGAACACTTCCTTTTAAGATCCATAGAAGAATCATAAACCCATGTTTTCTCATCAATTTCTTCTGGGTTTGCTCTCTTTATCTTATCCATTTCCACATTTATGCTATTAATTTTTTGGCTCTAAAATACCAAAGATGGTATTTATTAGTGCTAAAGTGGATGAGATAACAAGTTGGTGGGAATTGGGAACTTTTGTTTGCTCACCTTGTATAAGGAAGAGGATGTCACGACCCTAAAATCAAACCGATCATGATGGCGCCTATCGATGATACTAGGCTAGCCGATTTCCAAAACACTACAATAGTTCATTCAAACGATATGCCAAAAGACCTTTTGTATAATAGAATTCATTAAATAAATAAGAGTTTAACTCAAAAACTGGAAATGCAGAAAGAAAAGCCCCAAATATCGGGGTGTCACTGAGTCATGAGCAACTACTACAAACTGGTCTGATATTAACAAGACTAACATAGTCTGGGAAAAATCCAAAATACAACTAAGGGGAGGATAGGGAATAAGAAAGCATGGCTGCGATCACAAGACAGCTACCTTGTTATCTCTAATGATCCACTACAGAAATATCAGCAGGCAGTACCGTGGCTAGAAATGCCTAAATCTGCACACAAGGTGCAGGGAGTAATGTGAGTACACCAACTCAGTAAGTAACAGCAGTAAATAAAGGTTGAGAAGTAGTGACGATCCAGATGCAAGTATAGTTCATATCACAAAATGCAGTAAAGTGCGACATGCCTTAAAACTAGAGTTTAAGTCAAATCAGCTTGTTTAAATCAAGTTCAAGTAAAATCAGTTAAAAATATCTTTCAACAGTTCTCAAACAAGGACTCAAAGCAGCTATGAGCACAAAGGATGAAATCATATACCACACCTCGAGAAAAAACATCACTCCGTCCTCCCAATCACTCCAACCTCACAATGACTCATGCCTCACAATCACTCAGCACTCGACACTCGCACTCAGTAGGTACCTACGCTTACTGGAGGTGTGTACAAACTCCGGAGGGACTCCTTCAGCCCAAGCGCTATATCAATTCCCATCATGGCAGAATTAATGAAACAAGCTGCGACGTGCAACCCGATCCCATAAATTTCCTCACAAATCAGGCCCTCGGCCTCACTCAGTCATAAATCTCTCCAGTCTCTCGGGCTCTCAGAAATCAAAGTAATCAGCCCAAACAACATTGATATGATGCATCAAATAGAATAACAGAGACTGAGCTATGATGTAAAAATGCATGAACATGATTGATTACAGACTATAAACCAAAAACAGTGAGAGGAAAACAAGAAACGACCTCTAAGGGTAAAAAACGTACCGGCATAAAGCCTAGACATGGTCCCTAGTACGATTTACAGTAATTTCTTTCTAAAACATATAAGGAGCATATAGCTACAACAGGTTGTTCAACTTTACAGTTGCTACGGGGTAGACCAAGTCACAATCCCCAACAGTGCACTCCCACACACCCATCACCTAGCATGTGCGTCATCTCCAAATAGTCATATGGCACAAAAATTTGGGGTTTCATACCCTCAGGACTAGATTTACAACCGTTACTTACCTCAAACCAAGAAAATTCCTACTTTGCAATGCCCCTGCCTCTCGATTCGTCCTCCAAATGCTCCGAATCTAGTCAAAACCAATACAATACCATCAATATATGCTAAAGGAATCTATTCCACAAGAAAAAACACTAAATCAGACTCAAAACCCGAAATTGGCTCAAACCTGGCCCCCGAGCCCACGTCATGGAATCCGACAAAATTCACAAAACCCAAAAGCCCATTCACTCACGAGTATAACCATACAAAATTTATCAAAATCCGACATCATTTGGTCCCTCAAATCCCCAAATTACACTCTCCAAAATCCCAAGCCCTAACCTCATATTTTCACTCCTAAATCCCACTAATTAGATGAGAAATCAACGGGAAAACACTACAGCTAAGGGTATTTAGGCTCAAGGGACTTACCTTAGTGAATATCCTTGAATCCCCTTCAAAAATCACCTAAAAAGCTCCAAAGTCCGAGTTGAAAATGGGGAAAATGAGGAAAAATTACGAAGTCCTCTATTTATACATTCTGCCCAATGAAATCGTATCTGCGATTGCCTTTTCCGCTTCCGTGACGCCGCACCTGCAGAATTCCCATCGCAGGTGCGAAACTCACTTAATATCCCAGGTTCCGAATCTGCATCCATCACTTCGCACCTGCGGTTGCGCACCTATACCTTACCCTCCGCATCTGCGGGATTGACCAAACTCCAACTTCCGCATCTGCAACTCAGCATCGCATCTGCGGGCTCGCAGATGCGACCCCCTTGTCACACCTGGGGTTACAGTCCAAATAAACCATGCCCGCTTCTGCGGCCTCCCAACCGCTCGAACCTGCGGCTCCCTTTACAAAGGTGCAGAAAAAACCAGCAATAGCAGAAAACCAGCAGATCAACTATCTTTCAAAGGCCATAATTGAACCGTTAACCACCTGAAACTCACTCGAGGCCCTCGAGACCTCAACCAACCATACCAACAAGTCATATAACCTCATACAAACTAAGACGAACCTTCAAATCACCCAAAACAACATCAAAACACCAAATGACCCTCGGATTCAAGCCTAAGAACTTCTAAACTTCCAAATTCCGCAAACGACACCGAAACCTATCAAACAACGTCCGAATGACCTAAATTTTTACACACACGTTAAAAATGACACAATGAAGCTACTCCAACTATCAAAATTCCATTCCGAACCTGATATCAAAATTTTCCATTGTCGACCAAAATCGCCAAATTTTCAACTTTCGCCAATTCAAGCCTAATTCCACTACGGATCCCCAAGTCACATTCTAGACGCACTCCTAAGTCAAAAATCACCTAACGAAACTAACATAACCATAGAAAATCAAATCCAATATATGTAACACATAAGTCAACATCTTGTTGACTTTTCCAACTCAAGCTTTTAATAAAGAGACTATGTGTCTCAATTTAGTCTGAAACCACTCCGGAACCGAACCAACTAACCCGGTATAACACAATATAGCTGAAGAACACCAAAAGTAGCAAAAATGGGGGAAGCGGGGCTATAACTCCCGAAACGACTGGTCGGGTGGTTATAGAGGAATTCATGTTGGCTGTTATTGACAAAGTTTTCGAGTTGTATTTTATTTCACGTTAACTGCACATATTAAACAATCTATAGTAGTGTGAAAACCTTGTTACTCACAAGCACATGCGTATTAATTCAATGAACAAGCTATGGGTTCATCTGAACTCATAACTTCGATTTAGACCATGTATAAGTGTTAAAAATCCACTAAATATGTACAAATAATAGATTTTGAATCTTGTAAGTTAGATGTAAGTAATAAAATTACGAATCTGAATCAATAAAGTTCACATCCTGAATCCGCCAATGCTCGCAAGATTTAGGCAACTCATGCACCAATTGCTTTAGTTGCATCAGACTTCTCCATGCGTCTATTTATCCAATTCTTCTCAATACATTTTTCACCGTGCACAGACTGTTGTGGATTTAACTTAAAAAAGGATTTGTTGTAAAATTTGCTTTAGGCAACTCATACATCTGAAGTAAGAGGGGTAAGTTAGGGCCATATACAAACGAGTTCATAATACAGTTATTAAATCCTAAAGAAAAAAAATGAATCATGGATTTACTAGTTTTCCCCCATTTTGCCAATTAATGATCTATCAATTTATAAGGAAATATTCCGTCCAATTTATGTAATGGTGTTTGACTAGATATTGTTTACCCTCAAAATCGGATAACAAATGAATTTATTAGTGGTTTTAAGGATATGCGAATTAATTTGATACTGAAAGATAAATTAGATTGTAATTGATATAAAGTACGATAAAATTAATGCAAACCACACGAATAAGATAATATCAACCTAGGGAGGTTGGATATCCTCGAGATGGAAAATGCTTGGATCGGTATCACGACACTAAAATGTAATAATTTCAAGAACTAGTAGTAATGTATTGCTTGTGAGCGTAAGCTACAATGTCCTTCATGAATTGTGAGACCGCCTTTATAAAAAAGTCCTTGATTTGTTGACCGTTGGTCCCTTTTTTGACATGTTATGTTATTTCAGCCGTAATGTCGTGTTAGTTGCGGGAATTTCGGACCCCTATTGGATAAGCTGGCAATGTTTTCCTTGAGACCGTTTTAACCGGCACTGGTTATGGCCTCAGTAAAATCAAAGGCAAGTCTGGTGGTTCCGGTGGCTAATTCGGCAAGGCAGGAGCTGATCTCTGGGACTTTATCACCATATCTATATCCTAGCATATCGTCTTGGATGCTCGGTCAAATTTGGAGCTCGATTTTACCGGCATACAGATAGTCTTCTCATTTATCAGAGAGTAAATGACGAAAAATGATATGAGCTCCTGATTCTTACTTCGTTAAATTATGATGTAAGCGATAAAAAATAGCTGAAACATTCCGTCGGTCCAGTCTTAAAGACATTAAATGCTTGTCAGTTGCTGGTCGGCCACTCCCTGATGCGAACCGTCACATGGAAAACTATAAATACCCTTTGATCTGTTCATTTCAAACTTTATATCCAAATATTCTACTCTTGTGCTTAAGAGATTTCAACACTTTTAATCTTTTTCCTTCTGGTTTTCTTATTATAAGAGTTCTCTTTTGCCAATCACCCACTTTCCTTCATCCGAACCTTCTTTCCATCACTTTTCATCCATTTATTAAAACAATGGAGAAGACTTCAAAATCTGTTCCCCAAAAAGAAACTCCTTCTGCCTCTCGACCGACTATTGAGGAAAACATTTCGCCCGCTGCTACCGAGGAACTGACGACGGAACCTCCTCTAAAAATGTTCATCCCCGGAGGGTGCCAGACCAGTGCTAATTTTAAGGCCAAGACCTCCTCGGTACTAGGTCGGTGTGAGATGGTTTCGAGATATATTTGTTCGATCACAGAGGACATCATCTTCAAGGTCAAGAAGGATTGTAAATGGGCCAATAAACATGCAGTGTTCCCAAAGCCCGAGGAAGCCATCACTATCCACGTGAAGGAATTTTAGGTGTTTACACTTATCCATTCACGCTGGGTCCCTTGGAACCAGTCATCATTGACTTTTGTAAGAGGTACGAGGTGACCCTCAGTCAAATTCATCCTTCTTTTTGGAGGATCGTAATTCTCCTCCGTTTTTTAGTAAGCAAGATCGAAGGGTACCCATTCACCATCGATCATCTCATCCGCTTATATAGTCCCCGACTCTATCAAGGAGGACTAATCAAGCTTGCCCGTCGGGCCAGTAAGGCTCTATTCTCGAGCATTGACGAAGACCGGGATCGAGGCTGGTTAGACCAATTTGTTCGAGTGAAGACCTCAGATTTTATCCCAGCTGAGCATATGCCATTTCCAGAAAGTGGAACATGTCGTGTAAGTATAATCTTGCCTTCAACATTTTATTCATTGCTCTTCTTTTTTCTCTCTTCTCATCGGTGTTCTATGCGGTGCAGCTATTGGTCGGATCCTGAATGCAGTTCCTCGACTCAAGGAGTGTGTCGAGGGAATTTTAGTACAAAGGCCCAATTAGCATGAGCTTTCGAAAGGTCGATGGAAGGCTCGTTCCCATAGTGAGATTCTTTCTTAAGTAGCATTTGATTTCCCTTTTGCGCTATTGAGTTCTTACTTGTTTTATTTCTTTTTGTAGGTTTATCAAAAGATGTCTCAATGAGGCCTCCATCTGGTGATAACGATACCCTTACCGAGCCATCTACTTCGAGGCAGGACAAAGAGAAGAAAAGAAGAAGGGCTCCAAGTTATTCGAGATATGAGAAAAAGAAGCCAAGGAAAAAATTGAAGCGTAAACCCCAGGAAAGCACCAGTGCTCGAGCACTGTCTCCGGACTCACTCTATCGGTTGAGGGATGAGTCCAAGCGGGAAGGAGACGCCTTCGATCTGGTGTCCAGTTAGCGAGCCTCCATAGCTCGAAGGGCAAGGGGCCTTCGAACCATAGGGAGGTGAGGCCGATCTTTATCAAGTCGGTAAGCGAAAGGAGGAGGCAGGAACTGAAGCTTCCCAGGATCCGAGCAAAGCCCTGCAGGAAGCACTTGGCCCGTAGAGATCACCAAGTCACCCTCGTTTACAAACTCTATGTGTAGTGAGGCCCAAACGGTTAAAGAACGCCTTATCGAGGGGGTCCATGGAGCAGACAACCTTTTTCGGTGTTTTTTTTATGGTGTGGATTCGACGGCTACGGATGATGACACCAGGTTGGGTGACTTAGAGATACTAAGGAAAATACCATCCTCAGAAGCAAGCGGGTCTTCCTCGAGCCCACAATTGGTCAATAAATTCCTTGCCCCGAGTGAGGATCCCGAACAGAAGCACACCATTGTTATTTCCCCACCGGACGACGCTCGGGTCCTTTAAGCCCTCGTAGGGGTGGACAATTATCTCAGGTGTTTGGTGACCGAGGATGATTAGGCCAAGATGAATGAATTGGAAGCACCCTTTTTATTCAACGAAGCACAACAGGCGTTGAACTGGGTAATTTTATACTTTCCTCAATGATCTTCAATTCGTACTTAAGTTATAGATAACTCAACATTTTTCTTTGTGATTGTAGACCTTGGTGCTTCACCACGAGACCTTTTCAAGGTACCGGGACAAGCTAAGACAACTTGAAGCTGAAGTTTGAGGGCTTATTGAGAAGAGGGACGCTTATAAACTTCTCAGCGAGCAGTTCGAAGGGGAGGCTAAGAACCTCCGTGCCGAGCTGGAAGTTGCTCGAAAGGAACACGCTGACTTGGCCGAGCAGATAAAAAATTTTGAGGTTAGTTATGATGAATTATATTCGGTGAATGGTCAAAATCCGCAGGTCCAGCAAAAACTCGATCGGTTTGACCAGCTCAGAGCTGAAATTGATATAGTCAAAGATGAGCCCGATGAATGGAGAGGCAGAATGGATCGCCTAGCCTCAGAAAAAGAGGTTGCCCGGTCGCAACTGACTTTAGCTGAAATCCAGCTTATAGAGGCAAAGGAAAAGGCCGAGTTTCAGGCCCAAAAGGTTGAGGAGCTCCAATCTCGATTAGAGTCGGCTGTTTCAGATTGAGAAAATCTGGCCAAGGAGCTTAAAACGACCAAGTCAGAGGTTGTTTTACTTAAAGCTGATGCTAATGAAATGGTGGCCCAGTATAAGGATGACACTGAGGCAGCCTAGGACCTTGTAAAAAATATAGTTGAGCATATTAAATGGCAATCCCGAAGGGAGGCCCTCGAGGAAGTTCACGCTCGATGTTTTGATTTATCGGTTGAGATTGAGAATGATAGGGTGCTCGAAGCCGAGGAAATGAAGCTAACCTATCTCGAGGAGAAAGAATATTCTGAGAGCTCAAGTAGGTCCCAGGGTGGAGAAGACCCCGGGAATCCCGGTGACGAGGCGGGCTCCAGCTAAGATCAGGCTGCTTAAGTGATTCTGTTTGATTTTCTTTTTTCTTTTTTGTATTTTGTACCTTTTATCAAGGTCGTTTGGACTTTGTAAAGATTATGCTTATAAATACAAATTTTATATTTCTTTTTTATAATTCTCGAGTTTTTCCTTTGCCTTACCTTTTACGTTTTGCAAAGATTTTTTTTGTTTGTTAATTAGCGGTATCATTTTATTTATCATAAAAATTGAAACATTACAAAATAGGATTCTGCTGACCAGATCCTTGTCTCTTCTTGACACTACTCTCATCTCTGCACCTACAAGGTGCATCAACTAATCATCTATACATACCTCAACCTTTACACTTTACTAATCTATAATTAGAAAACAGAAGCAATAGTGCATTACTAGCTAAGGATAGCTATTCAAGGCCCCCAAGTGCTTCTTCAAGTTGCTGTGAAGGTTGCCTTTAATGTGTATATAACCTTCAATCTCTCGACATATCTTCTCTGATGAAGTTCTCCCATTTTGAAATCTAATCATGTTCCTATCTCTCCATAAGAGATATATCAGCATGCGAAAGACAACTACAATGATGTTCCTAATTCCTTGCTTCCTTCTAGCATAGGTTGACACCCAATGTAGTTCCTCCTTCCAAACTTTAATATGTCTTTCAACCCCCAACCAATTCAGTAATCTCTACCATATAGTCTTCGTGTATGTGCATTCGAAGAAAAGGTGTTCAAATAGTTCATCTTCCTAATCACAAAAAACTCACATTTGAGGTGCTTGTATGCACATCTTCTGCAATCTGTCAACTGTTGGTAATCTCCCTTGTATGGCCATCCATAAGTTGAACTTAGTCGAGGATGTATATGAGGATGCATAATCAAACATTTCCAATATACCTTCTGACCTTGAGGAGTTTGCATTTTATATAACTTCTTGATGCTGAATCTACCATCTGTATTTTGTAGTGTTATCATTCTTGCATGTAAATCACCTTGCAACGTAGGTAGTTCCAGTATTAACTTCTTAAGCTCAATAGCTTTCTTCATTACCTAAGCTGCATTCTTAGGTATATGCATAGTTTCAATATTCCTGTTCTTTATGTAGTAAGAGTGAATCCATCTAATCAATAGACAATCTTTCTTCTAGGTGGTTGCCCATACATGTTTTGCTACTGTAGCTCTGCTCCAGTTGCATAGATTTATCACATTTAGGCCTCTCATTGTTTGTGGCAAGCATATTCTGTCCTAAGCTACCAAAGCTCTCTTAGATACTTCGCATGGCATGTCCATAAGTAGGTTCTACATATAGCTTCTATCATTTTACTTATCTTCTTTGGCAATAAGAAAACTTGTGTCCAGTAAGATTGCATCCCAAAGATTACTGATTTAATAAGTTGTAGTATTCCAAATTATAACAATAGCTTTGAAGTCCAGCAATTGATCCTTGCAATTATCCTCTCAACCAGTGTCCAGCATTGTTGATTTGGTAGCTTCTTTGAAGCTAATGGCACCCCTAGATACTTGAAACACCCTTTACTGTATCCCAATTCCTTCAAAATGACTTCTTTCATCCTTTTAGTGATACCAACAAGGTAAATTGAACTCTTGTCTGGATTAGCTTGAAGGCTTGAAGCTTTTGAAAATTTCATGAATGCATCCTGAAGCAGTCTGATAGATTGCAAATCAGCTTTGCGAAACATCAATAGATCATCAGCAAAACACACATGTACCACTCCTAATATTTTGCATCTTGGATGAAAATGAAACTCCTTATTCAATGCAAGTTGACCAAATTCCCTTTGCAAATATTCCATAGCAATCACAAATAGCTAAGGTGACATAGGGTCCTCCTGCCTTAATCCCCTTTTGCCTCTAAATGGCTTTGTGAGCCCTCCATTTAGAGTTAAGGAATAAGACACAGTTTTTAAGCATTCCATTATCCATTCAATAAATCTGTGTGAAATCCTAGGTCCATCAACATCCTCATCAGAAAAAACCAATCCAAAGTATCATATGCCTTTCTAAGATCAACTTTGAGAAGACACCTTGCAGATATCCCTTTTCTGGTATAACCTGTGCATGGTCAACACACACCTAAAGCGCCTACGTTCCGCTTGCATCCAATACAACCACAACCTAACTTGCACGAGATTCAACAACCGAAGCTACTGGTTTGAACAATTCATGAGTGAAAAGAATATTATCAGTTATGTTCCTTCCCTCAATGAATGTTGATTGTGAATCCCCCACAAGATAATTCATTACTGTCTTTAGTCTGCCAGTTATAACCTTTGTGATGATTTTATAGATTGTTTTACTACATGCTATTGGCCTAAATTCCTTAACCTGCAGTGACTTTAGGTATTAGAGTAGTAGCAGTATTGTTGATAGCCTTTGATAATTTCCATGTTTGGAAAAAGTCCAGGACATCAACAATCACATCCTCTTTGACCACCTCCCATTGTTAAGTGAAAAACTCTATTGGAAACCCATCTACACCTGGTTCTTTATCAGTTGGCATACTCTTGATATCCCCCGTCACTTCCTCCACTGTGACAGTTTTGATCAGCTTCAATTGTTGTTGCCTTGATAGACAAGCTCTTTTCTTGATCACCTCAGCATTTGGACAAGGGTGTACTGGTGATGACTCCCCCATCAACTTCTTAAAGAAATCCAGAAATTGATTCTCCACTTGTTTAGGATCTATAACTTTGATACATGTATCATTATGAATAGAAATAATTGTATTAGTAGTTGTGCACATCTTCCATTGGGCATGGAAGTACTTTGTATTTGCATCCACATGTTGTATCCAAGTGGCTCTAGACTTCTACCAAAGAACTTTTTCCTCTACATTGCTCCACTTATCCGTTTCCCACAAAGTTTCTCGGTCCAGCTCTATATGCTCTTGCCTTAGTGGTTGAAGGGACAATTGATGTTGCACCAGCTCCAATTTCTGCTTTGCTTAGTTCAGTTTCTGCTGGAAGGATGCCATGTAGGTGTTCAAACCCCTTAATGCCTCCTTGAGTCCTTGAGTTTATGCCATGTCCTTGACTGCCCTATACCTCCATCAGTCTGTGTCCATACTTCTTTCACTATTCTTGTAAAATCAGGATGGTGAAGGACTGTATGATACATTCTAAATGGTCTGGGATGCAAGTGTTTCTGTGTCAAACCAAACTTGCAATCCATTAGTATAGGTGAATGGTCAAAAACTCCATCATTCAAAAACTCTACCTTAATATGACCATTATTCATCAGCCAGCTATAATTCCCAAATGCCCAATCTATTTTACTATACACCCTTGCATTTTCATCTCTTTTATTACACCAAGTATAGTACTATCTTGTTCTCTTCAAAGGGGTGAATTGCAGTTTGTCCAAGAAGTCCTTAAAACCTTGTACCTCTGCTTGTGTTATAGGGGCTCCAATTCTGTCATCTGCGTGCAGTACATTATTGAAATCTCCATTAATCAGCCACTCAGTTGTAATAGTTGTACCTATAATAGTAAGCTTGTCCCATAGGTGTTGCCTTGGAATAAACTCATTATATGCATAGATCACAACGAGTAACCATTTGTTATGACTATTAGGGTCTTCCACTTGACAGTGGATAAATTGAGCATCTACGTTTAGTATTTGAATCTGAACATGAGATTTCCACAATAGCCAAATACGACCATTATAAGCATGGTCATAATTATATTGAACTTTCCAATCCCATTCTATTTTCTGTGTTATTCTCCTAGCTTTATTCTCTTTCACCCTTGTCTCAACTATTCCCATTACCTCTACTTTGTACTTTTTCAGAAGGAGTATCATTTCCTTCTGTTTAAAGGGCCTATTAAGCCCTCTAATGTTCCAACTACTTATAATCATGGAGGTATAGGATGGTCATGCCCACCCTGCCCAGCATCAGATGAGGTACCAGCTTGACTAAGGACCTCAAACCTGTTAGTGATACCAATATGGCTAGTAGAACAACTAACTTGTGCTTGCTCATCCACACCATCCTCAACCACTCTTTTTCCATACCTTCCCTATTTCTTTATTGCTTCTGATAATGCTGGAAATTCAGTATTATCCAAATTATTTCCTTTCATTTGTGAGCCTATTGCATTGTCCCCTTCTACATAAGTGTTTGTAGCATTAATAGTTGGTTCATTGGACATGGTATTCATATCTTTTTCCACTCATTTAGTCTCCACCTTTTTCCTCCTTATACCCCTTCTCTTCCTCCTATTCTGCTCAGCAAATTCTCCATTAGTCTCCTTGTCCTTACCCTGTCTGTATTCCTCAGTAGTATGCCCAACCTTTGCACATTCCATGCAATATTTGGGCTTCCAGTCATATTCAATGCCTTGATGAATAATTCCAATCGGGGTATGGAGTTCAATGTCACTTGGCAGGGGATGAGAGATATCTGCTTCTACTAGAACTCTGGCAAATGAAATACGATCCATCTCAGTAGTATACAAGTCAGTGTACATAGGCTTGCCTACAACACTGCATAGTTTACTAAGAACCTCAGCAGACCAATATCCAACTGGTAAGTTTGGAAATCTTACCCACAGTGGAATTACATTCAAACACTCTGGTTCAAAAACAAAATCAATCGACCAATTCTTCAATATAAACAACTTGTTATGAAACGAATAGAGACCTAATTGCATGACTATATCCCTATCTTCCATCGAATCAAATCTGAATATGTAGTAACCATCATCGTGATATAGAATTTTTGGCTTGTTAACAAAATCCCACACATTATCAACATAATTCTCCATAGATTTGAAATAAGGATTTTCACCCAGAACATAGCCAATGAGAGAATTGCTCCAATAGTTCTGTTATTTCTTAATATCTTCATCTACAATCGTCACTATAATTGCATCTCCATGCAAATCTGGAGGAATGAAACTAGCCCAGCAACAATGACATGATGTATCAATAAACAACAACCGAGACTGACATATGATATGAATGCATGAATATGGTTGAGTACGAAATATCAATGAAATCAGTGAGATGACAACAAAAAACGACCACTATGGGTCTTAACAATAACAACATAAGGCCTAAACATGATTTTTAGCATGATTGACAGCTCAGTTACTTTATCACATGGTGAAAACATAGATATCAACAAAATAAGGCCACTATACAGTGCCATGGAAAAAACGGAGTCACAATTTACAGGGTGCACACCCACACGCCCTTCACCTAGCATGTGTGTCACCTCAATACCAATCACATAACATGTATTTATGGGTTTCATACCCTCAGCACTAAGTTTAGAAGAGTTACTTACCTCGAACGAGCCAATACCAATGCCGAGAAGGCCAAGTGATGCTCCAAAGATGCTATCTCGCGCGTTCCAACCTTCGACCTCCGAACGGCTTGAAACTAACCAACAACAATTCAAATACATCAAACAATGCTTAAAGGAACCAATCCCGAACGTAAAAGATAAAATCTTGAATCAAAGCCCGAAATCAGCCCAAAAGCCCAACCTAGGCCCGCACCTCGGAACCCTACAAAAGTCACAAAATCCAACAACCCATTCAATTACGAGTCCAACCATACTAATTTCACTCAATTGCGACTCCAAATCGATGTTCAAAACTCAAAAATTTATATTATGAAACTTAGGCCAAACCCCCAATTTCTCCTTAAAATTAATCAACCAATTGCCAAAAATGAAGATAGATTTGTGAATATGGCCAAAGTCGAGCATAGAACACTTACCCCAATCCTTGTAATGAAATTTGCTCCAAATATCGACTCAATCCGAGTCCCACATCTCAAAATATGAAGAAAGGCCAAAACCCTCGATTTTTATATCCTCTGCCCAGCACTTTCCGCATTTGCGGACAAATAGTCACATCTACCACCACCGCTTCTGCGGTAAATCTTGTGCTTCTACGAAAATGGCCATGTTTTGCAACCCCCGCACCTGCGGTCTTAAGCCGCTTCTGCGCTCATGAACCGCATTTGCGGTTGCGCAGGTGTGTCCAAGCACCCGCACCTGTGATCTTCATGCCCATCTTCCTTTATCGCTTCTGCGACCAACTGTTCTCATCTGCGGACACGCATCTGCGCCCATTCTTCCGCAGATGCGGAAAAACCATAACCAGCAGCCTTCAGCAATGCAGCATGAATCAAAAATTATTTTGAACCTCGTCTGAAACTCACCCAAGCCACTCAGGACCCCGTCCAAATATATTGACAAGTCCCATAACATAACATGGACCTACTCGAGGCCTCAGAACCCACGTAATAACATTGAAACGGCAAATCACACCTCAAATAGAAATCTATGAACTTTGAACTTTCAATTTCCAAAACTCGTCCCGATACATATCAAATCATCCCGGAATGAACCCAAATTTTGCACACAAGTCCCAAATTACATGGCAAAGCTATTCCAATTCCCGGAACCAGAATATGAATCTTGTATCCTCAAAGTCAACTTCCAGTCAAACTTAAAAAAAATTCAAATCTTCAAATTTCTAATTTTTCCAACTTGTGTAGAAACCTTCTAGAAACATCCAAATGCCAATCCGGGCATATGCTCGAGTCCAAAATCACCATCCATACCTAACGGAGTCATCAAAACTCCGTTCCGGGGTCAAATTCACAAAAAGTCAAACTTGGTCAACTCTTTCAACTTAAAGCTTCAACAATGAACTCATTCTTTCAAAACGATTCCGAATAACTTGAAAACCACAACCGACGATTCACATAAGTCATAATACATCATGCAGAGCTACTCATGCCCGTAAACTACCGAGCGAAATGCAAATGATCAAAATAACCATTCGAGTCGTTACATCCTCCCCCACTTAAACATATGTTCATCCTCGAACGTGCCAAGAGTTGTTCTAAAAACCATCAAACCGCCGTATAACCTTACCACGTACATACCCAAGGTGATCCCACGTCACCCTATTCCATATTGGTCTGATAACACAATATAACTGAAATTTCTCAATTCAACCTAGCCCATAAGCCTTAGAATCCAATTTTTCCAATATTCAGAATTTCTTATAAGATCTGAATCTCGCAACCTACACGCTGTATAATCTAAACTAGTTGTACCAAACCGCAACCATAACCCAAGCTACAATCACGTGATATACCACATGACTCAAATGCCCATAGCAAAAATCTCCGATCACAGTAACTGCTCAGAATAACCTAATCTCGCTGATAAACCTCATACCTAACAAAACTTCATTTTAAAACCTTCGTACACTGCCGATAATGAAAGAACACACAGAAACTCATAACCATTCATCAAATCAATAAGATGTGGAGCTCCCTCTCTTTGAAAAGAACTATAGCCAATTGTCTAAACTGACTTCCGATATTATCCTTCCCGATAATAAGAAAACACGCGGAAAATCATAATCATTCATCAAATCAACAAGACGTGGAGCTCCCTCTCTTCAACAAGAACTATAGCCAATTTTCTAAACTGACTTCCGATATTATCCTTCCCAATATACCACAATCAAATCTGATAGCAGCCATCCTAGATCTAACGACTTCATCTTATCAATACCAAATAGTCTACTGATACGCAACACCAATACTACTCAGAGCCACAAACTATGCAATACATGCACTAATAAGCAACAATCCAAAAGTATTCAATCACAAAAATGACTCAATCAAGGGAACCGTCCCGCAAGATCAAGGGGTACCACCACAACGCAATGCCAAGAACCTATCACACATCGTAGGACCAAAATACATGAATATAACACCAGGTATCATACCTCAACATAACTCTGCTGCAATGCGCGATTCCATCCAAGCATTGATCCATATCGTATATTGAGCCACCTTGCTCAAAATCAATAACCACGTGAAATTCGGCATCAAGTCCCAGAGTGCATTACCATAATCACGGAGATTCAGATGACACTATGCCACACAAAACCCGAAAGAACAAAACCAATACTCCCTCAATCATGCAATATCCAATTACTCATCTCGCACAAATTCTGCTTTCGGAATACGAATAAGCTTAGCAACAACCGAATAGCACATCCCTCAACAATAGCATTACGGAGCCAACCAATCCAACTTGGTGTAGAATACACATTATGATTGGGCCTACCAATGGACCCCCAAATCAACTCCGAGCACCCACAAAGAGATAACCAAACCTCTGAAAGCCCACAATGACTGAATCATAGCACATACTATCATCTATCTAGCTTTGTCCATAAACTCACAATCCACAACCATGAGACCATCCGCTCCTGAGAACACCCAATCTCCAAATCCATAGAACACACGAATCACCATATCTGATCCTAACTTCATCGCCAGAATGTCTAACACATCTCTCATACTCGATCATCCCACGAGGAATACTCTTAAAATTCTTCTGTGCCATATATCAGAATTCAAATATCAGTGGTCGATCATCTAGGAGAGTGTCGCAATATTAGTGAAGAATCCATACATCAAAACACATTACCCCTTCTGAGATGTATACTCTCACCAAGTTTTACTAAATAGTAATATCATTTACCTAATCATCTGAAACCGTCCATGATGCCTACAAATTTCATGACCTTCCCTTCAAAACTAAACTGTGAACTTGCTCACGCAAATCTCAATCCCACACAACACACCGCATATACTATGCCATCATATGAAAAATACGAGAACTTCATAGTCCACTCCGAGTAACCAACAACTACATACTCAATTAGACAAGGACCATCCATTAGATCTCATCTAGGAGAAAATCACTATACACCACATGCTCCTCACTCCAGTAGGAAATATGCACCCTGAACTATGGTAGCAACCATCGAGAACCTTTCAGAACTCATTTGCACATAATCAAGCCATCAGAACTAACTCTAGCTAACTCAACCAGGCCACGCAAGTCGCCAAAACCTGAGAGCATCTCCACGAAACACCTGTAGAGACTAGCCATGTCGCAAGTACTCAAAGAACCGATCATACCCATTAGTGTGCTGATCTAACTTATTACCAAGTTGTCCTATTTCTTCAAATCCCTTCCAAATTGCCTTAAAATTGATACTTATCCTTGATAGAACACCGTGATTCCTAACCAAAATTCACCATACAAGAGATCGTAGTACAAAACCACAACGCCGTAAGGCCCATAAGTCGCTGACTTCCCTCTTAAGCACCCCGAAGCACCACAACCGAGATACCGACTATATAGAGACCTTATGTTGACCTAAAACTATTTCTTACACCTCCTTGATATTGAAATGCATAATCCCCAATAATATAAAAATGCCACAAGTCTCGACACCGCCCAATGTAGCTCTCAATTTCTAGCCATATAAAAATATTGACAATTCCAAATCGCTACCTTTAAATCTTGAGTCCATTAGAACCATTCTCGAGAGTCATCCACTCTTATCAAATCTCATTTTAAACCGACCGAACGGACCGAACGACTTGTGCCTCATTAGCACACCAACACTAAAGGGAGTAACCCACACTCTTATGTAACCGAGCAATTCCTACTCCATGCACACTACATCCTTCACGAATAACCACTCAATTATTTTATGATTCCCATATACTCATAAAATGTAGTACAACTTGTATCCAAAAATTCCCTTACTCGAGTCATCCTCAATCTCAACCCCCTGTAGTCATCAGTGATTCACCAGTATGCCTCAAACCGAAACTAATACAACACATAATCGTGCAATCAACTTATCAATAGCAGACTCCCCCACTTGGCTCAAATCCATAGATCAAAACACACAATACACAGAATGCCCATACTCTATTACTGCCACAATAGCGCAATGAGATTCAACTAAATCCCTCATAAGCTCATATAACACAAACCATCTAATATCTCAAATCATCTGCAAATCTCACATTCATCCTTGTAGCAGTCAACTCTCATAAGCAACCCGAACTCAAATTGCTACACATATAATTCATTGGTAAAAGAGAACTAGCTACAAAATAACATAGGAATCACACAACCTCAGGAAACCCTGTAGGAGAGATAACCCACCTGCTTAGCCTCAAACTGACACCTTCTATACCCTTCCATAGTCATAACTAATCACAATCACTTAATCTTCCTGAGTTTGAACTCATAACACGACATAAAAATCTACTTTACTCCACAACTACACAACATACGAGGTCCTTCAACACACCCATAACTCGAGGCCATATGCCAAATCAAGGCAAAAATCAAACACCCAATAGTCCTTGCTACATCTCAATTAAACTCTTCCCGCTACATTCAAACAATATGAACACATCTCGCAGTCATATCATACTCACCACATAATCATCCAATCACAAGTTCCACTAATAGGACACCAACGGACATATATGTCCCAAAGGTACGTGCTCATAAAATCGAAATTTCCGTGCTCAAGCTACAGTCAAACCCGGCCTCAAGTCCTCCAGACTAGCCCATCATCAGCATGCCAAAAATCACATCTCGCACCTCAACCATGGAATCATAAGTCATCGATACACAGCTGATACCGAATGCTCATGTGCTCGTACGAATGCGTGGAAGGAAATTCAAAGAGTTACGCTATAAGTTGAATCAATGACGCACGATAAGGAAAGAAAGATGGGAAGTATATCCTAAATGTCCTGTAGCCTCTCGAAGATAGGCATGGACGTCATCATACCAATCCGCAAGACTCTACTAGACACTTGCTCATGACTTGTATAACCTATGAACATAGAGCTCTAATACCAACTTGGACCCGAAATCCACTAGTCGTGATGGCACCTAACCCAACCGCTAGGTAAGCCAAATAATAGTTATCCAATTTCAATAATATAAACAATACAGTTAAACGAAAGTAATTTACTGGATTTTATATATTTCATAATGACTGATAGTACAAATCATGAGTTTCTAAGAATAGAGATTACAAAGCTGAAATGAAATAAACACATAGTCTGTTTGAAAAGTACATAAATCGAACTTTATAGACCTAAGCTACCACGAACAAGGGGCACCCACAACTGGGACGCTAGTACATCTTTAATCCAGCTCCCATCGAACACAGCAACATCAGCAGCTAACATATGCATGCAAGGTGCATAAGTGTAGTATAAGTACAACCGACCCCATGTACTCAGTAAGTAACAAACTTAACCTTAGGTTGAAAGTAGTGACGAGATAACACAAGGTCGTGTCCAATACCAATATCCCACAATAGTTCATAACAACATAATACAAGTATAAAATAGGTATCTCAGAAGTAAAAATGCTCAGCTCGTTCACAGTTCCAGAAAATAGTCATGCTTTTCAAGTATGTCGGTGAAAACCCAAATCTTTTACCGAAAATGCCAAAGATACGAGTAAGTTTGAAAACTATAATTTTTCCAAATATCCTTTCCACAATAAATAAGATGTTTCATTTTCTTTCCATATAACAAGTGTGAAATACCTCTCTATGCCCACATATCAATGTGTGTAAAAAAGTCATGAATGACGTGATACCATATAGCATGAGGAAAAATGCATCTCTATACGTGTATGTCATGTGTGCCTGCCAATGCCATGTATCTCAGAGATGAATCATGTACTCATACTCTCAAAGTACTCAATCTCACTGTGTCACACTTTTCACTCATCATGCTCAACCACTCGTTACTGTGTACGGCCCATACGGCCCAGGGAAGATCCATCCATGAATATATACATCACTGACCATCAGTCACTCAATACCGAGGAAGGCCAATCCGGCCCCATGGAGAAGATCCATCGCCAGGTATATAAATGCTACAGAAGAGATCCATGTCCAGAGAAGATCATCCCTCAATATAATCAATCGCGCTCACCGGGGGTGTGTACAGACTCCAGAGGGGATCCTATAGCCCAAGCGCTATCATAAGCCATATCCAGGCATAAATCAATATAACATGTTGCAGCGTGCAACTCGATCCCATAATTGTCACTCATAATCAGGCTCTCAGCCTCACTCAGCCATCAATCTCTCTAGCCTCACTCACAGGCTCATAATGTCATGATACTAGCCCGACAACAATGATATGATGTATCAATAAACGACAACTGAGACTAAGATATGATATGAATGCATTAATATGACTTAGTACAAAATATCAATGAAATCAGTGAGATGACAGAAAGAAACGACCACTATGGGTCTTAACAATATCAGCATAAGGCCTAAAAATGATATTTAGCATGATTGACAGCTCAGTTACTTTATTACATGGTGAAAACATAGATATCAACTAAATAGAGCCACTATACAGTGCCATGGAAAAAACAGAGTCACAATTTACAGGGTGCACGCCCACATGCTCGCCACCTAGCATGTGCGTCACATCAATACCAATCACATAACACGTATTTCGGGGTTTCATACACTCATCACTAAGTTTAGAAGATATACTTACCTTGAACGAGCCAATACCAATGCCGAGCAGGCCAAGCGATGCTCCAAAAATGCCATCTCGCGCGTTCTGACCTCTGAACGGCTCGAAACTAACCAACAACAATTCAAATACATCAAACAATGCTGAAAGGAACCAATCTCGATACTAAAAGATCAAATCTTGAATCAAATCCCAGAATCGGCCCAAAATCCCAACTCGGGCTCGTACCTCGGAACCTGACAAAACTCATAAAATCCGACAACCCATTCAATTACGAGTCCACTCATACAATTTCACTCAATTCTGGCTCCAAATCGATGTTCAAAACTCAAAAATTCATATTATGAAACTTTAGGCCAAAATCCCCAATTTCTCTTTAAATTCATCAACCAATTGCCAAAAATGAAGATATATTCATAAAATATAACCAAAGGCGAGTAAAGATCACTTACCCCAATCCTTGTGATGAAATTTCCTCCAAAAATCGCATCAATCCGAGTCCCACGTCTAAAAATATGAAGAAAGATCAAAACCCTCAATTTTTATATCCTATGCCCAACAATTTCCACATTTTCCGACAAATACTCGCATCTGCGACCACCGCTTCTGCGGAAATGGCCATGCTTAGTAACCCCCGCACCTACAGTCTTATGTCGTTTCTCCGATCGCGCTTCTGCGCTCATGAACCGTATATGCGGTTGTGCAGGTGCGTCCAAGAAGCCGCACCTGCGATCCTCATGCCCAGCTTCTTTTCTCGCTTCTATGACCAACTTTCCGCATCTGTGGACACACATCTACGCCCATTCTTCCGCATATGTGGAAACACCAGAACCAGTAGCCTTCAGCAATGCAACATGAATGAAAAATGATCTGAACCTCGTGTGAAACTCACTCGAGCCACTCGGGACCCCGTCAAAATATATCGACAAGTCCCATAACATAACACAGACCTACTCAAGGCCTCAGAACCCACATAACAACATCGAAATGACGAATCACACCTCAAATCGAAATCAATGAACTTTGAACTTTCAATTTCTAAAACTCGCGCCGAAACATATCAATCATCCTGGAATGAACCGAAATTATGCACACAAGTCCCAATTGACATGCCAGAGCTATTCCAATTCCCAGTACCACAATCCAAATCTGATATCCTCAAAGTCAACTTCCGGTCGAACTTATGAACTTTCCAAACCTTCAAATTTCCAATTTTGCCAACTTGCGCCTAAATCTTCTAACATCCAAATGCCAATCTGGGCATACGCCCAAGTCCAAAATCACCTTTTGGACCTAACAAAGTCATTAAAACTCCGTTCCGGGGTCAAATTCACAATAAGTCAAACTTGGTCAACTCTTTTAGCTTAAAGCTTCAACAAATGAACTCATTCTTCCAAACCGATTCCGAATAACCTGAAAACCAAAATCGATGATTCACATAAATCATAATACATCATACGGAGCTACTCATACCCGTAAACTACCGAGCAAAGTGCAAATGCTCAGAACGACCGGTCGAGTCATTACATCGTACCTTAGAAGTAATACCGCTTCAAGTGAGTTATGTTCCAGTTGTTCCGTAGTTGTTCCCAGTTCATTTTCCCAAGTTTGTACAAAACTTTTCTGGTGATCGCGATAATTTGATATGGACCTTCTCGGTTCGGTCCCAGTTTTCCTTCATTTGGATTCTGAGTGTTCAACGTGACCTTTCTTAGTACCAAGTCCCTGACATTGACTCATAGTAGGATTGCCCTTCGGTTGTAATACCTCTCGATCTGTTATTTTTGTACTACCATTCAGACGAGGGTGGCATCACGTCATTAGGCTATTAATTCCAGGCTTGTGTTTAGGGTCTTGTTATTTGTTTCTTCGGTAGCATATCGAAACCAGAGTAATGGTTCTCCAACTTTGACAGGTATCAGCACTTCGGCATCATAAACTAGTGACAACGGGGTGACCCCGGTGCTAGACTTTGAAGTGGTACGATATGCTCACAGGACATCGGGCAGTATTTCTTTCCACTTTCCTTTATGGTCGGCCAACCTCTTTTTTAGGTTTTGGATTATGTTTTTATTGGTGGATTTCACTTGTCCATTCCCAGTAGGGTGGTAAGGTGTTGACAAGATTCTTTTGATCTTATGGTCTTCGAGAAATTTGCTTACTTTGTCGCCAATGGACTGTTTCCCATTATCACATACGATCTCGGCGGACATCTCGAACCGACATATGATGTGATCCCAAATGAAATTGATGAATTCTTTTTCTCTGACTTTCTCGTATTACTGGGCTTCCATCCACTTAGAAATATATCCAGTCATAAACAAAATAAATTGAGCCTTACTGCGTGCCCGTGGAAGGGGGACAATGATGCCCATTCCCACTTCATGAATGACCATGGTGACAAGATCGAATGAAGTATATCCCCTGCTCGATGAATCAGCAGAGCATCCTTTAAAATTCATCACATCTTCGCACGAATTCTCTTGCATCTTTTTCCATGTCGACCCAGTAATAACCCGCCCTGATTATTTTTCGACCAATGCTTTGGTGCCCGAATGATTTCTAAAGGTGCCTTCATGAATTTCCCTCAGGACGTATGTATCCCCCGGTCCTAAACATATGGCGATCGGTCCATCGAACATTTTTCTGAATAAGGCTCCATCCTTGGACAAAATAAATTGGTTCGCCTTTGTGCGCAGGGTCCTCGATTCTTTCGGATCTAAGGGAAATTTTTTGGTTTTCAGATATTCTATCTATTTAATTCTCCAGTCACATGTTAGGCTTGTTGAGTTTATTTCGGCATGGACTTCTTTGATCACTAAGATCATTAGTTGTACGACTGTCTTCGGATCGAGCTCATCATTCTATTGATGACCCCAAACTAGCAAGGGCATCAGCCTCATTGTTTTTATCATGAGGCACATGTTTTAGAGTCCGTTCCTTAAATATATGTAATGTTACCTATAATTTATCTAGGTATCTTTGCATTCATTCTTCTCTTACCTAGAACAGTCCATTAACCTGGTTCACCACAAGGAGGGAATCGCACTTATCTTCGATCACCTCCACCCCAAGATTTTGGCTAGTTCGAGGCCTTCAATCATGGCCTCATATTCAGCTCATTGTTAGTTAATTTTACAGTTCTAATAGATTGTCTAACCACATCGCGCTTTGGTGGTTTTAGCATGATGCCAACTCTGGACCCTTTCGAGTTCGAGGCACTGTCCGTGAAGAGAGTCCAGATCCCATAAGATATTTTTGAGTTTAATAATAACTCTCTCTCGACTTCGGGTACTAGAGCCGGCATAAAATCGACTACAAAATCTGCCAAGATTTGAGATTTGATGGTGGTTTGGGGTCGATATTCAATATCATATCCGCTGATCTCGACTGCTCATTTTACTAATTGTCCCTAGAGTTCGGGTTTATGCATCATATTTCTCCATGGGTAAGTAGTCACAACACATATGGGGTGACATTGAAAATATGCTTTCAACTTCCTAGAAGTGCTTAGCAAAGCGAGAGGCAATTTCTCTAGGTGAGGGTACCTAGTTTCAACCTCACCCAAAGTTCTTCTAACATACTAAATTGGAAATTGCGTACCTTTTTCTTTCCGGACCAGGACCCCACTTACTGCTATCTCCGAAACTACCAGGTATAAGTATAAATGTTCGTCTATCTTTGGCGTGTGGAGTAGAGGCCGACTCGATAGATATCGCTTGAGTTCTTCCAAGGCCTGTTAGCACTCTGGAGTCCACGATAAGTTACTTTTCATTTTTAATATGATAAGAATCGGTGGCTTTTATCAGAGGATCTCGAGATGAATCTCCCCAGGGCGGCTATGCACCCCGTTAGCCTTTGCACGACCTTTACGTAGTCGACAACCGTGATATCCTCGATGGATTTGATTTTGTTAGGGTTTATCTCGATTCCCCTGTTGGACACCCTAAATCCGAGGAGTTTACTTGATCTCGGGTTCATCCATGTTTGGTTGTATCCGTAGTAGGTGTCGAGAAAATTGAGAATCTCGTGTCCGGCTGTGGAAACGATCATTCGATCGATGTTGGGCAGAGAGAAATAATCCTTAGGGCATGCCTTATTCAAATCTTTATAGTCTACACACATTCTTAGTTTGTTCCCTTTCTTTAGGAATTACCACTACGTTTGCTAACCAATTTGGGTATTTAACATCAATGGACCCTATTTTAAGGAGTTTAGATACCTCATCCTTGATGAAAGCATGTTTGATCTCAGACTAGGGCCTCATATTATGCTTGGCAGTGTGGAATTTTGGGTCCAGGCTTAGCTTGTGAGTGGTTATATCCGGCAGAATTCCAGTCATCTCAAGATAGGACCAAGCAAAACAATCTTCATTAGTTATAAGAAATTGAATGAGTTTTTTCTTGAGCTCAAGGTTTAACCTCGTGCCCAGGCATACCTTTCGATCGGGCAAGTGTTTACTTAGTACGACTTGCTCCAATTCCTCGAACGTTGATTTCGTAGCGTTGGAATCGTCGGGGATTATGAAAGATTTGGGGACCCAGTAATTGTTGACTTCGTCTACCCCTTGCTCATCCAATTTTGTCGAGGTTGGTATTGGTGATTGATATTTGGTCCCATTTTGCCTCACTGAATTCAGACCCTTTGATATCGAGAGCATGGTAATTTCAACACCTAGTGTAATGTCGAGGGTATTGCTCATATGTTATGAATCCATGGTCTTTCGAGCAAATTTGTATCTCATGTCCCCCTCTATTACATAGAACTTGTCTTCCTGAATAGTCCCGACGACGTCTACCAGTAATGTTATCTCCCCTTTGGTGGTCTCACATGCCACGTTGAATCCATTTAGGACTCGGGGCGATGGTACGATCTTACCTTGTAGGCTGATTCGTTCTACAACCCTCGATTTGATGATGTTGGTTGAGCTATCTAGATCAATAAACACACGGTTAACTAGATATTTATTTATGAGTACCGATATTACTAGTGCATCATTGTTGGGTTGTTCTATCCCTTCTGCATCTATGTCGTTAAACGACAAAGTTCCTTCCGATATGTAATCTCAAATTCATTTCTCTCTTGTGGTGGACAACTTGGTAAGTTTTACCATTGGTCCTTAGGGTATGTCAACCCATCGATGATCATGTTAATGACGTGCTGAGGTTCCTTTGTTTCTATTCGTTTAATAGAATACATGTTCCAAAAATGGTTTTTGGCCCGATCACTGAGGAACTCTCGGAGATGTCCGTTGTTGAACAACTGGGCAACTTCTTCCCTTAATTGTCGGCAATCTTCCATTCTATGGCCATGAGTTCTGTGATATATATACATTAGGTTAGGATCCCTTTGGGTTGGATCAGATTGCAAAGGTCGAGGGCACTTGGTATCTTTGATGTGATCAATGGCGGAGGCATCGACTCTGAAATTGTATTCTGATAATCTCGGTGCTTCTTTAGACCCGATGGGCCTGTCGAAATTGTTTTTGCTCATGAGACCTCGGTTGTTTTGCCCTATGTAATTTCTTCTTTCATTTCTCGTGAGGTTCCGTCCGGACCTACTTCTTCTTCGATCCTTATCGTACGACTAATACCGCTCCCTATTCGATCTAGGTTTGTGATCGACGTCTCTTTTGGCTCTGTTCATGATCCTAACAGGGTGTATGGACCAGGAAGGTGTCCCGAGCTGGTCATCCTCGACCCTAATATTTTATTGGTATTGGTTATGGACGTCTGTCCAAGTGATGGCTGGATATTCTACCAAGTTTTGTTTCTATTTTTGTGAGGCCAATGAGTTTCGAATGTTAAGTCCCTGGATGGAAGCCTGAATGGTCCAATCGTCCGCGACCGAGGGAAAATCCATCTATTCCATTTGGAATCAGGACACGAACTCTCTAAGCATCTTGTTATCCCTCTACATCACTCTGAAAAGGCCTGACTTACTAGTCTCGACCTTTATAGCTCCGGCGTCCGCTTTCACGAATGAATCTGCAAGCATAGAAAACGAGTTGATAGAATTAGGGTGAAGGTTATGATACCATATCATAGCTCTTTTTGACAGGGTCTCCCCGAACTTTTTCAGCAAGACAAACTCGATCTCATCGTCTTCCAAGTCGTTCCTTTTGATGGCGCATGTATAAGAGGTTACATGTTCCTTCGGGTTAGTCGTTCCGTTGTACTTAGGGATCTCGGGCGAAACTTTTTGGGGATTGGCTTAAGAGCCGGACTCGGGGGAAAAGGTTTCAGAATAAATTTCTTGGAATCAAAGCCCTTCATTATCAGGGGTGCTCCACGGATTTGGTCAACCCTGGAATTGTAGGTTTCCACCTTTTTATCATTGGCTTCGATTTTCCTTTCCCCTGTTTCTATACGTTTTGTCAATTCATCGAGCAATTTCCTGATCTCGGAATTACTCATAGATCCACTCTAGTTCGTTCTTTCCGAGATTGGTTCATTTCTACGGATGGCTTCCGAGGGAGTTTGGGTTTATATCTGCTCGGTGTTCGACCTTGGTTCTGCAATTGAGCTATCGCCACATATTGATCTTGTAGCATTTCGAATATCATACGCAGGTGATCCCATCATTTTTGTCGTCGTGTGTGTTTTGGGCAGTCGAACGGACTTCCTTGCGAACGCTATTTTTTGGGTCGGCGGGCTGATTCGGGTCGATGGCCACATGCAAAGAGGCATCAATGGGGACCACCACCGGAATTCTACAAGGGTTGACCGGTGTTACCTCGTTGACAAGCGTTGCATTGTTGTTCCCGCCATGGTGGACGGACTCTGTGTCCATGTTTTGAGGGACAAACTGTGGGTTTGACATTTCGATCTTGACCTGGAATCAGAAACACTTCAAAGAACAAGTGTAAAATGGGGTGTGTTATGGTAATTATGTATCAAATTACCGCTATTATCCTCAGACCCATGGTGGGCGCCAAACTGTTACCCTCAAAATCGGATATCAATTGACTTTATTAGGGGTTTTAAGGACATGTGGACCAATTTGATACGGAAAAATAAATTAGAATGTAATTGAAATAAATGACGATAAAATGAATGCAAACCACACGAATAGGATAATTTCAACCTAGGGAGGTTGGATATCCTCGGGCTAGAAAATGATTAGATCGGTATCACGACACCAATATGTAAGAATTTCAAGAACTAGTAGTAATGTATTGCTTGTGAGTGTAAGTTACAATGTCCTTCATGAATTGTGAGACCCCCCTTTATATATTTGAGGAGTCCTACTTGTATTATTCTGTTGTTCTATAAAGGGTAAAAAGTCCTTGATTTGCTGACCGATGGTCCCTTTTTTGACATGTTTCATGATTTCAGCTATAATGTCCGGTTAGTTGCGTAAATTTCGGACCCTATCGGATAAGCTAGCAATGTTTTCCTTGAGACCCTTTGAACCAGGACCGGTTATGGCCTCGGTAAAATCAAAGGCAAGTCTGGTGTTCCGGTGGCTAATTCGGCAAGGCAGGAGCAGATCTCTGGGACTTTATCACCATATCTCAATCCTGGTCTATCATCTTGGATGCTCGGTCAAATTTCGAGTTCGATTCTACTCGTATATAGAAACGAAAGAATGAAAGAAAGAATTTTAAAACTTATACTTGGTTTAAAACAAGTCATAGAAATTTTAATGGATATGCAGGGTAAGATTGAGTACAACAGGCCCTTGCGGTCCCGCCCTTTCTCATACGGTGCATAGCAGGAGCACCAGGCCGACTGCCCTTTATAGAAATTTTATGGATTTTTTAAAAAAAATTGTATGGATATAAATTATTGCATTAAGGGTAAAATAAAAAGTTTAAGGTTAATAATTATTAAATATGGAAAATTGTTAGTCTTTTTTGGATTAACTAAAAGAAAAGAGTGTCACCTAATAAAAAGATTTCTGACTTTTATTTCTTATTTTTCTTCATGAAATTGGAATCTCTGTTTTAGTTTTATAGCATTTTGATATTACAAGAATCTTAATTAGTTGAGGTTTGATTTTAGTTCATCTTCAATCATCATTCATACATACATCCAAGAACAAAATAAAATTAAAATTAGTCAAGCCATTATTATTAATTAGGCCAGTTGAAAAGTATAATCTGCTGCAGTACTTCGTCCGATGATCATCAGATGCACTTCTCGAAAACTAAGTAGCATTGTTTTAAAAGTTTGGTGAATAATAATAATAATAATAATCGAGTACTAATTTTATATAATAAAAAAGCGGTAATAATGTTCAAAGTGCGATTTATGTGGAACATAATACAGATGACCATGAGCACTCAATTTTTGTCCCGCATAAAAATTACTCCTAAAAATAATTCAAAAATATTTTTTTAGGAATTTTTCTTCATTTAGTTGCATTTCATGCATGTTTAATACTTTAAAATTATAAAAAAATCATAAAAATATGATGTCATCTTAGGTTTAATTTGCATCTTTAGAAATCAATTGTTCATCAAGTTTTAGGATTAATACATTAAAATTATAACAAAAAATATTTTAGTAATTTCATATGCATTTTTAGTTAATTGTTACGAAAAAGTAAATAGTACAATTCTGCAAAATTAAGTTTGATTTAGATAATTTGAATGACCGCGTTTGAAAATAAATTAAAAAAAAAATAGGGACTTCTTTTCTTAAAAATCGGATGAACTAATTTTGCATTGTCCAAAATTTTCCTAACGTGGCCCATCCAATACCCCTCTCTTCAAAACTAGCATTTACCTAGAAACACCCATCGGACGCCCAAAAAAACAAAGAAGGAAAAAACGGCGCTGACCCCCTCCCTGAGCTCTTCGTCTTCATCCTCCTAACCGGCAGACCCTCGCCGGAAAGCAGACCCTACACACAAATCTCTCTGCCGCAACCCTTACACCAGCCACCAACCACTACCCTTACACCGCCTGACCACTCAAACCCCACCACAGTTGCCAAAGACCTTCTCACCGCTGCCGCTTTCCTTACACAGCACCGAACTGCCGCCCAGACCTCACCCCCTCGCCGGAAAGAGCCATACGACCACCCTGCGCCGTCGAGCAGAGCATAAGACAACCGAAACCTCTCTCATTCTTTTAACCACAGCTGCCGCCAGTCGTTAATCACCCCAACCTCCATTAACGCCCACACCCCCAAGCTTCTGCCGCCACCCATACAAAACCCAGCAACCAAAACACTTCAAAGCAGTCCTTTTCCTCATAAAATCTAACGTTTCTGTTGAGATCGAGTTCCATTTAAAGTTCCGTTCATTGGTTGTTAGCTCCGTTCGAGGTCGCCGGCATAGTTTCTGATCCGGTCAAGGCCCAGTTCATTAATGATTTTTGCGATTCAAAGATTTTAAGGTCCACTTCTATCTTTTCATTGTTCTCACTGTTTATTTTGAACTCTTGGATGTAATAGACTCATTGGTTATTGGATGCTTTATTGTTTTATCATGCCTAGGCTTTCATTTTGATTTATCGTTGGTGATCGATATGGGTTTTGTTATATTTGCTTCGTCGTAGTTTTTCCTTTGTATAGTTTTGTTAAATGTTTACTTGTTATTCATCATTTAGCTAAAGATAATACAAATTGTGAATTAGTAGATTGAATCTGTAGAGTTGGGACAAAGACAACAAATAAGAGTTTGGGTTTGTTTTCTGCATTGACCCATAAAATAAAGAATTTGGTTTAAACAAATTTGAGTTGATGGCATTAACAGAAATTGAGAATTGTCTTTGGGCTATACGTTTAATAGCTACATTGAATACGATAGAATATTGTAAGCGTGCTCTAAATTAATTATATCATCGGTGATAATGTATACATTCACGTGACATAGTCATGATACGTAAATCCCACTAGAGACTCGACCACAATTTCAAAAAATAATAAAAATACATATGTTGTAGATTGTGGGTACGGTTCCCGTGACACGATTCACAATGTGTACAAAAATAAACGAGTGCGCGACATTGCGACTTATTCAAACAATTTCATAAATAATTGAAAGCGGTTAAAAAGTTAAAAATGCACAAGTAGGTTTAAAATACATAATTAATCAGATAATTAGGCTAATTATTAACAGTTAAGCGACCGTGCTAAAATCACGAAACCCCAGAATGCCTAACACCTTCTCCCGAGTTAACAGAATTTCTTACCCGGTCTTCTGGTTTTCGCAGACTTTAAACAAAGTCATTTCTTCCTCGATTTGGGATTTTAATAAACCAGTGACTTGGGACACCATAAAATATCCCAATTGGCGACTTTGAATCATAAATAATCCCATTTCGATTATTGTCACTTAAATTGGAAAACCTCTCTTATCACCCTTACCGGAGGTAGTAAAAAGAAGGTGTGACAGCTCTGGCGACTCCGCTGGGGATTAAGAACCCAGAACTTTTGGTTTAGGGTTCAGAATTCGAGCTTAGAATAACTATTATTATTGGCTTTCATGATTGTCTGATTTTAAGTTTGAGCCTAATGTGCTAAGTGCCGCTTTTTACCGCTTTGATATTATGTGAACTGTATATAAACTATTACGAAACCCTTCTTCTATCTGAGTCTTCTAAATCTTCTGAGAAGTGCACGCTGGCGTGACTTCTTTTCTGTTAGTGTCATATTCTTAATTTAGAGCGAGGATCGGACAAGTTGCAAAGCCAGATGATCTTTTGGTTACCGGTATGCTATCCCCCCCCCCCCCGGCTCGGGTTGCAAGCNGCCTCATGCCGGATCTCTAGTAGGAACGCTTGTTTGCATCACGTGCATTTGACTTAGGGGACTCAACACATGGGTTGGGTCCGTCTAGGACAGGTGTACCCAATTTAAAAGACCATCTTGATGCATCTTATGTGCTACTTGCGTATCTGTTTGTTTCGGCTTGCATGTTTACCGATTTCTAGAATAGGGAAAGAAAATGAAAAAACAAAAGGGAAAAAATCAAGAGTGAGAGATAGGTATTTGAAAAACTCTGAAACTCTCCCAAGATTCAAAAAAAAAAAGAAAATAAACCAATGTTCTCAAAAGTCATGTTTCCTCTGTTTTGTCAAAACGGGCAGAATTACGCGGGTTCGATTCTCACTGGATGTGGGATACGTAGGCAAATCTCATCGGTTCCGGCCCCTATTTTTAAAAAATCCAAAAATATTTCCCTTTAATTCCTTCGTTAGATGTCTTCTTTAGAAAATTTCAAATAAAGTAATAAGAATTTTTTTTTTTTAAAAAACAAAAAAACATTTTCTTCGTAGAAGACTTTCATTAAAGAAAAAAAAGAAGACAAATCAAATTACAATCCCGAAAAAATATTTTCTGTCTTTTTATTTTTCATAATTTTCAAACAAAATCAAAAAAAAATTCTACTTCCTTTAGACCAAAATTTTAAAAAAATTCAAAAATGTTTTCCTTTACTTTCCCAAAATTTTAAAAATTCAAAAATATTTTCCTTTTAATTTCTTCTAAAATCCAAAAATATATTTTTATTCTTCTTTAGAAGTTTTTCTTTCGAAAATTAAAAAGAAAACTCAAGATTCAAAAATATATTCTTTTCTTTAGAAATATTTCTTTCACAAATTCAAAGTAAAAGTCCAAAAATCAAAAATATTTCTTTTCTTCTTTAGAAGTTTTTCTTTCGAAAAAATCGAAACTAAAAAAACGAAAAAAAAAAACTCTTTCTTCTTTATGAGTTTTTCTTCGGAAATTAAAAAACAAATCAATCAAAATCAAAAAAAAAAAAAAAGAGTTAGTTTGTTTTCTTTATTTCTGATCCTCCTGAACTACGCAAGATCTGATTCATGTTTTACATGATACGTAGGCAACCCACATCAGGTTCGATAGAATGATTTTTAAAAAAATGATAATAATAAGGACTGACAAGTCTACTCTAACATGTTTTTGTTTTGAATTGTGAAGAAAGTTTGAGGTGGTCGGTTTGTGGTAAGCTGTAACATATCCATAATTCACAAGGTCCAAGAGAAAATGCCAATGACAACTGACATCGAAGTTGTTTCGAGCAATCATGAGACTCAGGGTCAGAGGGTTCAACAAGAGTCTACTGTGGTAGAGGAAAATAGAGTACTGAAACAGAAAATGACTGAAATGTGTCAAGCATGGGCCAATGGCCAAGGACCGCCCTTTTCTTGTCATGATTTCCCAAAGTTCACATCCATCCCGCCGGAAAGAGCCATACGACCACCCTGCACCGCCGAGCAGAGCAGAAGACAACCGAAACCTCTCTTATTCTTTTAACCACATTCGCCGCCAGTCGTTAATCACCCCAACCTCCATTAACGCCCACACCCCCAAGCTTCTGCCTCCACCCATACGAAACCCAGCAACCAAAACACTTCAAAGCAGTCCTTTTCCTTATAAAAGCTAACGTTTCTGTTGAGATCGAGTTCCATTTAAAGTTCTGTTCGTTGGTTGTTAGTTTCGTTCGAGGTCGCCGGCATAGTTTCTGATCCGGTTAAGGCCCAGTTCATAAATGATTTTTGCGATTCAAAGCTTTTAAGGTCCACTTCTATCTTTTCATTTTTCTCACTGTTTATTTTGAACTCTTGAGATGTAATGGACTCATTGGTTATTGGATGCTTTTTTGTTTTATCATGCCTAGGCTTTCATTTTGATTTATCATTAGTGATTGATATGAGTTATGTTATATTTGCTTCGACGTAGTTTTTTCTTTATATAGTCTAGTTAATTGTTTACTTGTTATTCATCATTTAGCTAAAGATAATAAAAATTGTGAATTAGTAGATTGATCTGTAGAGTTAGGATAAAGACAACAAATAAGGGTTTGGGTTTGTTTTCTGTATTGACCCATAAAATAAAGAATTGGTTTAAACAAATTTGCGTTGATGGCATTAACAGAAATTGAGAATTGTCTTTGGGCTATACGTTTAATAGCTACATTGAATACGATAGAATGTTGTAAGCGTGCTCTAAATTAATTATATCATCAGTGATAATGTATATATTCACGTGACATCTTATTTAGAATATGATCCTTTAATTTAGAATAGAGTCAAGTGACTCTATTTATATGTACAAGTCATTGTGGCTAAAAATGAAAATAATCGGACAAGGGTCGGATCCCTAAAGTACAGAATAAAAGATGGACCAATAAGGAATAGGCCCAACTCTTCAGAAGCTCATCCGGGATCTCGGCTTAGCATTAAGGGTCTATCACCCCCCCCCCCCCCC